>SJYT01067729.1:187035-253422 GCA_006410635.1 Cephalophus harveyi | reverse complement strand
GTAAAATAAATTATCATTGATGCAATTTATTAAGCTTTAAAATCATTTATTAGTAATTGTTTAGAAAAGTGCAGTTGAACTTAAAATCCCTAACCTAATATTAGGAAGGAAGTGATCATGGCACATTCTAAAAGAATCTTGTCTCAAAATATTGAAAGAAATCTTTTCATATAAACAGTTTGAATGTTTATTTTAGAACATATTTACTATTGAGAAAATAACTAGGTGAATGTCAGTGAAAATACTACTTTAATATAAAATATTACATTCAATTCATAGACTCACAGATTCAGGAATATTTTATTTTCAATAAAGTAGCATAACATATAAGGAAAAGGCAATAACAAACTTTTTAAAACTCTTTAAATATTGGTGCAAGGAAAAATATGCTATGGTAGACATTTATCATTTTGGATTACCCAGATATCCTCCTATTTGAGGGAATCTCAAACAGACTAAAGGAGCAAAAGAAGGTAAAATATTCCCTTTTCCAACTCTTAGGTTTGACAAGTCAGACACTCAAACTTAATACTTTATTTTGCTCTAAGTGACTCATGGACTTGACACTGTCTGCATTATTTATAGTGCCTGATGCTGACTTCAAAACAGTGTGCCATGATGCTGCATATCTCTAGAGAGCCAGGTCCAGAGGCTTCAGCTAGTGGTTTTTAGTGATGGTACTAGTATTGGCATCAGAGACAGGTTACACCTACATCTTTAGTTGATTTTGTGTCCATTGGTTCCTGCCATTTTCCAAGTCTAGCTCCCATCAATTTTGTGAACTACTCAACAAATATTACTCTGCTATTAAGAAAATGCTCATGCACTTTTAACTGTCCTGGTCAAGACTGAGCTATCTGCTAAGTTGCTTCTGTCATTTCTGACTCTTTGCAATCCTATGGACTGTATCCTGCCAGGCTCCTCTGTCCATGGGGATAGTCCAGGAAAGAATACTGAAGTAGGTTGCTGTGCCCTCCCCCAGAGGATCTTCCTGACCCAGAGATCAAACTGCATCTCTCATGTATCCTGCATTGGCAGGCAGTTTCTTTACCACTAGTGCCACCATAAAACCCTATAATCCAAATTGTGCCGGATTAGGCAAAAACCTTTGGATGCAGTGGAAGAGGTTATAATCAAAAAATGAAGATGATTGGGATAGCCAAGGCAGTGGACTGTGGCAAATACTTGTCATTTGGAAGCCCAGCAAGCAACACCCTTTCTTTCTGGTGTCAATCCCAAAACAAATGGGAATCAGAGCCTCAGCTCCCAATAGTGAAGTCAGAGAGTCTACTTTCAGATTCCAGACAACCAGTACGTAGGCTCAGCCATTCAAATACTGCCAGCTAAGACTTGGAATATGGAAGTCATGAGCCCAAGCCTCAAAAAAGTCATAGTTTACTGACTGTGAGTTTGGCAGAGTTGAAAGTACATCCACAGAGCAGCAAGTATCCAGGAAGAGCAGAGTTGAGTCACAGCAGCTGCTCTCCAACGCAAAAGCGCAAGTGGTGGTGCCCTGAACATTGCTGTGGAATGGTGACAAGTTCTACTCGCCTCCCTAGGTGCCTGCTCATTTTCTAAGCTTGGTACTCCTGTGTCCTGTAGCTCTCATGACTTATCCAAATTTCTTATGACAAAATTTCTCTCCATCTATTTAGATGGCTATTTCCACTGCTTGCAATCCTTATCCTTTACTTCTCATTGGATCACTGACCCATTAGTGAGTTTCTTGCTCATTCTTTTCCATTTACCCAGAGTGCTCTTTCCTCTATTAATCCTCTGATTAATAATGATTCATTATCTACTCTTAGCTAAATGTTTATGTCTTAGGAAGATTTCATGATATACCCAGACTAGGTCAAGTCTATCTATTTGTATATTAACTAATAGCCCTCAGTTCAGTCAGTTCAGTTGCTCAGTCATGTCCAACTCTGCGACCTCAAGAACCACAGCACACCAGGCCTCCTTGTCCATCACCAACTCCCAGAGTTTACCCAAAACCATCTCCATTGAGTCGGTGATGCCATCCAACCATCTCATCCTCTGTTGTCCCCTTCTCCTCCCGCCTTCAATCTTTCCCAACATCAGGGTCTTTTCCAATGAGTCAGGTCTTCGCATCAGGTGGTCAAACTACTGAAGCTTCAGCTTCAATATCAGTCCTTCCAATGAACACCCAGGACTCATCTCCTTTAGGATGGACTGGTTGGATCTCCTTGAAGGCCAAGGGACTCTCAAGAGTCTTCTCCAACACTACAGTTCAAAAGCATCAATGCTTTGGCACTCAGCTTTCTTTATAGTCCAAATCTCACATCCATACATGACCACTGGAAAAACCATAGTCAACTAGATGAACCTTTGCTGGCAAAGTAATGTTCTTGCTTTTTAATATGCTATCTAGGTTGATCATAACTTTCCTTCCAAGGAGCAAGTGTCTTTTAATTTCATTGTTGCAATCACCATTTGCAGTGATCCTGGAGCCCAGAAAAATAGAGTCAGCCACTGTTTCCAAGGTTTCCCCATCTATTTGCCATGAAGTGATGGGATCGGATGCCATGATCTTTGTTTTCTGAATGTTGAGCTTTAAGCAAACTTTTTCGCTCTCCTCTTTCACTTTCATCAAGAGCCTCTTTAGTTCTTTTTCACTTTCTGCCATACAGGTGGTGTCATCAGCATATCTGAGGTTATTGATGTTTCTCCCAGCAATCTTGATTCCAGCTTGTGTTTCTTCCAGTCCAGCATTTCTCATGATGTACTCTGCATAGAAGTTAAATAAGCAGGGTGACAATATACAGCCTTGACATACTCCTTTTCCTATTTGGAACCAGTCTGTTGTTCCATGTCCAGCTCTAACTGTTGTTTCCTGACCTGCACACAGGTTTCTCAAGAGGCAGGTCAGGTGGTCTGGTATTCCCATTTCTTTCAGAATTTTCCAGAGTTTATTGTGATCCACACAGTCAAAGGCTTTGGCATAGTCAATAAAGCAGAAATAGATGTTTTTCTGGAACTCTCACTTTTTCCATGATCCAGCAGATGTTGGCAATTTGATCTCTGGTTCCTCTGCCTTTTCTAAAACCAGCTTGAACATCTGGAAGTTCACGGTTCGTGTATTTGCTGAAGCCTGGCTTGGAGAATTTTGAGCATTACTTTACTAGAGTGTGAGATGAGTGCAATTATGTGGTAGTCTGAGCATTCTTTGACATTGCCTTTCTTTGGGATTGGAATGAAAACTGACCTTTTCCAGTCCTGTGGCCACTGCTGAGTTTTCCAAATTTGCTGGCATATTGAGTGCAGCACTTTCACAGCATTGTCTTCACAGGATTAGAAATAGCTCAACTGGAATTCCATCACCTCCACTAGCTTTGTTTGTAGTGATGCTTCCTAAGGCCCACTTGACTTCACAGTCCAGGATGTCTGCCTCTAGGTGAGTGATCATACCATTGTTATTATCTGGGTCATGAAGATCTTTTTTGTACAGTTCTTCTGTGTATTCTTGCCACCTCTTCTTAATATCCTCTGCGTCTGTTAGGTCCCTATATTTCTGTCCTTTATGGAGCCCATCTTTGCATGAAATGTTCCCTTGGTGTCGCTAATTTTCTTGAAGAGATCTCTAGTCTTTCGCATTCTATTGTTTTCCTCTTTCTTTGCATTGATTGCTGAGGAAGTCTTTCTTATCTCTCCTTGCTATTCTTTAGAACTCTGTATTCAAATGGGAATATCTTTCCTTTTCTCCTTTGCTTTTCACTTCCCTTCTTTTCACAGCTATTTGTAAGGCCTCCTCAGAGAGCCATTTTGCTTTTTTGCATTTCTACATCTTCTTAAACATAGAGTTTAATTATTCTTTCATTTAACAAGTATCTAATATATGCCAAACACTATTCTGGTCTACGAATTAGTTAAAGTGCAATGGTGTACACAATAATTAACATCTCAGCTTCTGTATATCATGTGTTTTAGAGAGTGACAGCCCATCAGTAAGGAAATAAATTTCATCTAGGAGTAAATGATGTAAAGACATTTTAAAAGGAGATGAGATTAAGAACAAAAATATCTTTATTTGGTATAACATGAAAGAGGAGAGTGAAAAAGTTGGCTTAAAAATCAACATTCAGAAAACGAAGATCATGGCATCCGGCCCCATCACTTCATGGCAAATAGATGGGTAAACAGTGGAAACGTGTCAGACTTTATTTTTCTGGGCTCCAAAATCACTGCAGATGGTGACTGCAGCCATGAAATTAAAAGACACTTACTCCTTGGAAGAAAAGTTATGATCAACCTAGATAGCATACTGAAAAGCAGAGACATTACTTTGCCGACTAAGGTCCGTCTAGTCAAGGCTATGGTTTTTCCTGTGGTCATGTATGGATGTGAGAGTTGGACTGTGAAGAAAGCTGAGCGCCAAAGAATTGATGCTTTTGAACTGTGGTGTTGGAGAAGACTCTTGAGAGTCCCTTGGACTGCAAGGAGACCCAACCAGTCCATTCTGAAGAACAGCCCTGGGATTTCTTTGCAAGGAATGATGCTAAGGCTAAAACTCGAGTACTTTGGCCACCTCATGCGAAGAGTTCTCTCATTGGAAAAGACTCTGATGCTGGGAGGGATTGGGGGCAGAAGGAAAAGGGGACGACCAAGATGAGATGGCTGGATGGCATCACTGACTTGATGACATGAATCTGAGTGAACTCCGGGAGTTGGTGATGAACAGAGAGGCCAGACGTGCTGCGATTCTGGGGTCACAAAGAGTCAGACACAACTGAGCGACTAAACTGAACTGAACTGATGCATATACCATGAGCATATACATGCTCATCTTAGAAGTGACTTTTGAGCTGAGACATGAAGAGTGGAAATAAATAAGAGAAGTTCTAAGGGAATAACATTTCAGGAAAGGGAAATAAAATATACAAAGACCCTGAGGCAGGCATGGGTCTGGCAAGTTCAAGGATTTCAAAGAAACTAGTGTGACTGGAATGTAGTGAACAAGGAGATCAGTGTAGATAAAATCAGTTAGAGAGAAAGTAGAATACCACTGCCCAACAGAAATATAAGGGGAGCCAAAAGTTCCAGTTATATTTGTAATTTTAAATGTCTTAGCAGTTATGTTTTAAGAGAAGTGAAAAGAACCAGGTGAAATTCATGTCAATACTATATTTCCACTATAATTCCAAGATATTATCCTTTCAGTCTGTAACCATGGTTCAAAAATATTAATAACATATTTTACGTTCTTATTTTGTTATCAAAATTTAAATCTGTGGTAGATTTTCTATAAGCAACACATGTTGTTTTGGAGTAGCCTTATTCCAAGTGCTCAGTAGCCATCTATGGCTAGTAGCTACCATACTGGACAGCACAGGAGATCAAGTTGGCCTTCTAAGTCATTGGAGGGTTTCAAATTTAGCCTAAATAGAATGGGAACCCATTGGATGGTTTTTCCATAGGAGAATAATGCAACTTATGGATTTTTTTTTCTAAAATTCAAACATAATTAAAACAATATGCTAGAATTTATTTTGGTATAGTATATGAGCTTAACTTTTTTTTGGTTCAAAATATAGTCAGTGCTAGTGTACCATTTATTTGGAATAACAGAATATAGGAAGAAACCCACCAAATCTCACCACCCCCAACACTGCTATTCTGGGCCAATCCCCATCATCAAATCTTATTAAATATCTGAATCAGAGACCTTCCTCCCTTCTCTATTACTCTCTGCAGTCTATTCCCAACTCAGGAGTCAGAATGATCTTATTAAAGCCTAAATCAGATCCTAAAGCCTTCAAGTCCTCCTTACTCCCTTCCTACCTGCCTTGGCTTTGTGTTACATCCATGACTTCATCAGATACATGTTGCCTGCTTGCTCACTCTTCTTTGGCCTCTCTGGCCTTCCTGGTGTTCTGCAAACCCACCAGGCATCCTCATGCTCAGGACTTTGCCCTTTTCTCTTCCCTGAAAAATATGACTCACCCTCAAATCCTTCTCTTCTTTGCTCAAATGTCACTTTTTCCATGACACCTTCAGTTCAGTTCTATTCAGTCGCTCAGCCGTATCCAACTCTTTGCGATCCCATGAATCACAGCACACCAGGCCTCCCTGTTCATCACCATCTCCCGGAGTTCACTCACACTCACGTCCATCCAGTCCGTGATGCCATCTAGTCATCTCATCCTCTGTTGTCCCCTTCTCCTCCTGCCCCCAATCCCTCCCAGCATCAGAGTCTTTCCCAATGAGTCAACTCTTCGCATGAGGTGGCCAGAGTACTGGAGTTTCAGCTTTAGCATCATTCCTTCCAAAGAAATCCCAGGGCTGATCTCCTTTAGGATGGACTGGTTGGATCTCCTTGCAGTCCAAGTGACTCTCAAGAGTCTTCTCCAACACCACAGTTCAAAAGCATCAATTCTTCGGTGATCAGCCTTCTTCACAGTCCAACTCTCACATCCATACATGACCACAGGAAAAGCCATAGCCTTGACTAGACAGACTGTAGGCGGCAAAGTAATGTCTTTGCTTTTGAAAATACTACCTAGGTTGGTCATAACTTTTCTTCCAAGGAGTAAGCGTCTTTTAATTTCATGGCTGCAGTCACCATCTGCAGTGATTTTGGAGCCCAAAAAATAAAGTCTGACACTGTTTCCACTGTTGCCCCATCTATTTGTCAAGAGTCTTCTCCAACACCACAGTTCAAAAGCATCAATTCTTCAGCGCTCAGCCTTCTTCACAGTCCAACTCTCACATCCATCCATGACTACTGGAAAAACCATATATTCCTAAGTATTTTATTCTTTTCATTGCAATGGTGAATGGAATTGTTTCCTTAATTTCTCTTTCTATTTTCTCATTATTAGTGTATAGGAATGCAAGGGATTTCTGTGTGTTGATTTTATATCCTACAACTTTACTATATTCATTGATTAGCTCTAGTAATTTTCTGGTGGAGTCTTTAGGGTTTTCTATGTAGAGGATTATGTCATCTGCAAACAGTGAGAGTTTTACTTCTTTTCCAATTTGGATTCCTTTTATTTCTTTTTCTGCTCTGATTGTTGTGGCCAAAACTATGTTGACTAGTAGTGGTGAGAGTGGGCACCCTTGTCTTGTTCCTGACTTTAGGGGGAATGCTTTCAATTTTTCACCATTGAGGATAATGTTTGATGTGGGTTTGTCATGTATAGCTTTTAGTATGTTGAGGTATGTTCCTTCTATTCCTGCTTTCTGGAGGGTTTTTATCATAAATGGATGTTGAATTTTGTCAAAGGCTTTCTCTGCATATATTGAGATATTCATATGGCTTTTATTTTTCAATATGTTAATGTGGTATTACATTGATTGATTTGTGGATATTGAAAAATCCGTGCATCCCTCAGATAAAGCCCACTTGGTCATGATGTATGATCTTTTTAATGTGTTGTTGGATTCTGATTGCTAGAATTTTGTTAAGTATTTTGAATTTTCCAGGCAAGAATACTGGAGTGGGTTGCCATTTCCTTCTCCAATGTTCATCAGTGATATTGGCCTGTAGCTTTCTTTTTTTGTGGCATTTTTGTCAAGTTTTGGTATCACAGAAAAAATCAAAAAAGAAATCAAAATAAGCATAGAAATGAATGAAATGAAAACACAACAACCCAAAACATGTGAGACACTGTAAATGCAGTGCTAAGGGGAAGGTTCATAGCAATTCAGGCATACCTCAAGAAACAAGAAAAAAGTCAAATAAATAACCTAACTCTACACCTAAAGGAGCTAGAAAAGGAAGAAATGAAGAACCCCAGGGTTAGTAGAAGGAAAGAAATCTTAAAAATTAGGGCAGAAATAAATGTAAAAGAAACAAAAGAGACCATAGCAAAAATCAACAAAGCCAAAAGCTGGCTCTTTGAGAGGATAAATAAAATTAACAAACCATTAGCCAGGCTCATCAAGAAACAAAGGGAGAAAAATAAAATCAATAAAATTAGAAATGAAAATGGAGAGATCACAACAGACAACACAGAAATACAAAGGATCATAAGAGACTACTATCAGCAATTATATGCCAATAAAAAGGACAACTTGGAAAAAATGGACAAATTCTTAGAAAAGTACAACTTTCCAAAACTGAACCAGGAACAAATAGAAAATCTTAACAGACCCTTCACAAGCACAGAAATTGAAACTGTGATCAGAAATCTTCCAGCAAACAAAAGCCCAGGTCCAGATGGTGTCACCAAAATCTGGGTGAATTCTACCAAAAATAAACTCTTCCAGAAAAATTGCAGAAGAAGGTAAACTTCCAAACTCATTCTATGAGGCCACCATCACCCTAATACCAAAACCTGATGAAGATGCCACAATAAAAGAGAGTTTTATATATATAACTCTCTCTATATATATATAAACTATATGAATGAAGTATTACATGCTTAATAATCAGTATCCTAGTTAACACATAACAGTTTTAGTATTCAGTTGATTGGGTTTCAGTAGTCATCTTTTCATTGCCTGCTTGCCAGACTTTATACGCTTTGAATATTTTTAGTATTTCCAAGTAGCAAAGAATTATTCTTTTGACTAAAATATCTTGGTCACTTCTTGATCAGGCTTCCAGCCCAGTCATCTGTTTTCTAACATTTTGTGAGGATAAAATCAGTTAATATGGACATGCAATCCATGTACTTATTTAACTATTTAAAACTATCCTTGTATAAATTAATTTATTTAAATGTCACCCATTAATTAAAAATCTAATAGGCTTAGCTATGAGTGATGGAGGACCTAAGCTGAATGGAACTCAGGTCCTTGTCAGAGAGCTGAGAGTCTCATGGTGGGTTCAGTTGTAAACCAGAGCAGAGCCAGTAAATGATCTACCAGAGGTTAAAGTCTAAGGACCATAGTCTTCCTCAGTGGGCCTGAGGTGGGCTTCATGGAAGAGATGGCCACCCTGGTGCAATTGATATTGACAGAGTATCCTCATATCAATTTAAGTCACTTATAAAACTATGTGTTAGGATATTAAGAGTCAGAAGATCTGGTTGGGATCCTAATTTCTTTTACTGCCTGTGTAATTATGGATGAATTAAATCTTTGTTTAGTCTGTTCCATTAGTGGTGAAATTCTGGAAAAGAGAAACTGTATTGTGAGGAATCTAAGTGGGCTTGGGAGTGAACCTTTCCATTGAGTCCATCCTTGCCCTTTCTCTTATGATCTTTAAAAACTAAGATGCCTGCCTGGCTTCCTCCCCCAGACACTATGACCTCTGGGCATCAGGATTTCTTTTTTCATTGAAATGTAGTTGATTTATAATATTGTGTTAGTTTCAGGTGTACAGTAAAGTGATCCAGATACACACACACACAGATACATACAGATACACAGACACACAGACACACGCACGCTTCCCTGATAGCTCCGTTGGTAAAGAATCCATCCGCAATGCAGGAGACTCCAGTTTGATTCCTGGGTCGGGGCGATCTGCTGGAGAAGGGATAGGCTACCCACTCCAGTATTCTGGCCTGGAGAATTTCACGGACTGTATAGTCCATGGGGTCACAAAGAGTCGGACACAACTGAGTGACTTTCGCTTATCACTTACATACACACACACACTCTGTTTCATATTCCTTCCCATTATAGGTTATTAGGCATCAGGACTTTTAAAAGTTCCCAGGTGACACTAATGTGCAGCAAATTTTGGAAGCCACTGTGATCAACTTTGTACCTGCTAATTCCATTTGAGGATCTATGTTATTTGCCAGTTCAGGTTTTTGTTCTTGAGAATTTTAAAAACTAGAAAATCAATCCTTTTTTTTTTTTATTGAGGTAGAGTTGATGTATGATGTTATGTAAGTTTCAGGTGTACAACAGAGCTATTCTCAATTTTTAAAGGTTATATAGGAAATCAATTATATTTTAAACCAGGTTCACAAACTAAAATGGCTGCAGGAGCCAGGAAGCCAGCGTGAGCAGTGGGGCTACAACAGCCATCCACACTGGCAGGGGCAGCTCTGCTCTGGCTGCTGTTGCCCGGCAGAAATTGTTAGTTTCTCTCCTCTTTCTATAAAATCCAGAAATCTGTATTTTTATGTGAAACTTTTCACTTCTTAAATTTTGCATCACATATTATTTTTTAGGCTAAGTAAAACAAACCTGTGGGCCAGATTTGGCTTTGGAGCTGCCAATGTGCACCTTCTGTTTTTCAACTTGATATATGCAGGACCAGAAGTGTACTAATTGCCTCATCAACATATGTTAAAGTTGGCATTTTTCTTTGTGTTAGATCTAGTACCTATATGGACTTTCTTTAAGTTTTGTCTTTGATATTAGATGATTCTATGATTTGACGGCCTCAAGCTTTGCTGTCTTCACTCGCTCCTATCCGTCATTCCAGTGAGATGGTCCCCTCTGAGGGGTATGCTGTCATTTCCATTTTGTTGGTGGGAGCTGTGGTATGTACCCTAGAGTACACTCAGATGGAAGAACCCTGCTCTCTTGCTTGGAGTCCCAACCAAGACTAGATTTTCACACATATGGCCTCCCTCGTGGCTCAAAGGTTAAAGCATCTGCCTGGAATGCGGGAGACCCAGGTTCGATCCCTGGGTAGGGAAGATCCCCTGGAGAAGGAAATAGCAACCCATTCCAGTACTCTTGCCTGGAGAATCCCATGGAGGGAGGAGCCTGGTAGGTAGGCTACAGTCCATGGGGTCACAAAGAGTCGGACACGACTGAGCAACTTCACTCACTCATGCCAAGTCAGAAGATTCCCTGGAAATAGGAACAGGATTTGGGCCATAATTCACCAGTGGCAAGCCCAGCAGAGGCAGGTGTGGAAGGGCTCCACAGAGGCTGAAAGGACTCCTATGTTTCTATGGGTGCCAAAATCTCTAGAAAACTTAATTTTGTTCCATTAATAAAGAATTCTGAGTTATTCACATGCAAATGCCTCTAAGTGAAATAATTCATTTTTACACTTAAGTCACTTAACAACACAAGCTGGAAGACATAACTTATATTGCACGATACTCTGATTAAAATACCTGTTTTTAAGGAAACCTCTAATTATTTTTCTGCTTTTTTGATTACTTTTAGATCATGATGCTGGAGATGGAGTTCAGAACCCAGAAAAAGCCGGCATGGCTTCAGAAGAATTAAAATGGGCATCCAGAACTGAAAGTATGAAATTAAGTGGAAGGGAAAGACAATTAGACAGTTCCACAAGCAGTTTAAGAACACAGCCAAATCCTCAGAAGCTCTGGGAAGATGGCCCAGAATTACCTCCAATGTATAGCTCTGTAGCACCCACTAGTGGGCATTTGTTAAGCAATGAGGACAAAACCGAAATAGATGAAAATCAGTTTACAAAATCTAACAGTCGACCATCATCCCAAATTCAGCCAGTCAGAAATGTGGGACAGTTGCATGGTGTCACACCTGTAAAGTTGTGTCGCAAAGAGTTACGCCAAATATCTGCCTTGGAACTATCATTACGACGTTCCAATCTTGGAGCTGGGGTTGGATCTATGACTGCTGATTCCCTTGAAGTAGCTAGGAAAGTGAGTGACTTAAAAACTTAGGCATTTAATAAGAAAAACTTTAATTTAGAAGATGTGTAAGATTCCTTTTTCTAGCCTGTTAAAAATTAAATTTTAAGTTCACTAGCTCTTCCCTCAGGATAAAGAAGAAGGGGTGGAAGGAATCCTTTTGTATACTGTGAATGTGTGTTTTCTTCCAAGATTTTTTTGCTCTAATTATTATATAAACTTCAGTTTGGAATTAAGAACTAAATACTGATTTGCCCAACAAATACAGCTTGTACATTTTCATATTTTTCAATCACAGAAAATATCCCATTTTACTATTTTGTTACTTATGTTATTTTTGTTAGTTTTCTAAACTTTCACTTGTAAAATAAAGCTTTTTCTTAAACTAATTAATGTTTGAGTGGAACAGCAGCAAAACCACCCTGATTTACGGAAGTCTGGTCCGTTAGAGTAACCCACTTTCTTACTGACTCCAGTTTTTCTTATCTGATGCTGCTAATGTTTTCTTTTGTTCTTTCTTCTGTTGCTATTGACCCTGACTATCTTACCTGGCACCCAAACTGTTGCCCTGTGCTCAAAGACTTCTAATTTCTAGCCCCTAGGGAGTAGGATTCCTTCATCCCACTGGTAAAAACCAGTTCCTATAGGAAAAGAAAATCAAACCAAAACTAACTTCTAAATTAGTGAATAGTTTTTATCTCTTTAAAGTATGGTATTAAAAATAATTTAAATTATGTATTAAATAGACTTTTGTGGACTTACCTGGGAATGGAACCATAATATATAATGTCGGCCAATTAGAAACTACTTCATCCAGCAAATTTACAAATGAAGTTAGAAATTTTATTTGTAACAGAGCCTATTTGAAGCCAGACTGGTTTTAAGCCAGGTTTTTTTTTGTCTTTGGTTTGTATGATGTATATTTAATATATACCATATATAATGTATGATATATGTGTATTGTTTTGCAAAGTCATGTCCAACTCTTTTGTGACTCCATGGACTGTAGCCCACCAGCTTCCTCTGTCCATGAGCTTTCCAGGCAAGAATACTGGAGGGGTTGCCATTTTCTTCTCCAGGGGATCTTCCTGACCCAGGGATTGAACCTGCATCTCCTGCACTGGCAGGCAGAATCTTTACCACTGAGCCACAGGAAAGACTGATATGTGTATAAAATGGCACAAGGCCAGTGTCTTAAAGCATATCAATCATATATTTAATAGTAAGTACAGGTTTATTAATGAAAGTCCTAATTTTAAATTCCTTATAAGATTAAGTAATATTTAGAAATAATTCATGTAAGAATGTATTTTTAACTTTGGAATTCTGCTGCCTGACCAAGAAATTGACACATACTTGTCTTACCTGTGGAAGTATAAATGCATTTTCTAAAAGCCAGCTCACTAACAAAACAATAAAATTTATATTAAACCAACAATGAGTAGATTTAATAATGCAAATGTGAACTGACTTCTAAATAGCAAATATATAATTTTTCCCCTTTTTGGTTAAACATATATCCTTTATGTGCTATGATGGATTTCATGTACATACTCAAACACACATGTTAAGAATGTCCTGAATAATATATTCTAGGAATGAAGCTGTTGTCTTTCTATTTAGTCAGTGCACTTACAAAGGAAACAAAATTTTAAGGCACCTCCCCAAAAGCAAATACAATTTTTCTTACATATACCACTAATAAATTTTACTCTTATTTCACATGCTGTCCTTAAGTCTGAACATTTTGTCATTGTGTTTGTCTTTTTGCATGTGTATGAAATATGTGGGGGGTTTTTTGTTCATTATATTAAGGGTAAAGCGCCTGCCCACAATGCGGGAGACCCAGGTTCGATCCCTGGGTTGGGAAGTTCCCCTGAAGAAGGAAATGGCAATCCACTCCAGTATTCTTGGCCTGAAGAATCCTATGGATGGAAGAGCCTGGTGGGCTACAGTCACATGGGGTTGCAGAGTCGGACATGACTGAGTGAGCTCACTTCACTTCATATTTTTTCCACCTATAACAGCATTTGGAAAGAAACATATTTGCCTCCATAAAGTACTAGTTCCTTCCCTAACTCCAGAGTGTTGTAGATAACAGAGTTGGAGAACTCTGTGAATATGGGAACCGTGAGTAGCAAGAACATCAGTGAAGGTGCTTTTGTGCTTTAATGTTTGTTTTCTTTTGCTAATGTTTTTTTCCCCCTCAGTTCTTCATATCTTCATGAAGTCAGGGTCCAAGAAGTCAGCAAAAAAAAAATATATATATGATCTTCCGTAATGTGGACTTGATTGCCATTGGCTTGTTTGTAACAGCCCAGGTCAATAAAGTGATAAATGCTAATCTAAGGATGGGCATCTTATATTTTAAAACAAAGGGTCTTATACAGAGTCTTAGAATGAATTGCTAAGGAGTCAAGTCCTTAACGGGATTTTGGTTCTGTAGGCACAAATTCTTACACATTAAATGACATGACATATGTCATTAAAGTATGACATGTTTTGCTCTTTCATTTATTTCCTTAGGCACATACTTAAGATTTTTATAAAACACTGGAGTATTAATCATTAAAGTTCATTGCCCACTCATGTACATAATTCCTCTCTCAACATCACTGGAATCTTTTAAAGTACTCATGTGTATTCTACATTTAAAGATAAAGCCGGCTCCCTTGACTAATACTGATAAAACATTTATATTTTCAAAAATTGAGAGTGAAGCTGAGTGAGATCCTTCTGTGATAAATACCTCAAATGCATTGGGTATGCAGTATTTTGAGCTCATCTGGGCAGTAGTGTTCAAAGAGTGTGTATGGGAGCATCGGTCTAATGGGAGAAGTATTTTATCGCTGTCATTGTTTCCCTGATGCTGATAATAAAAATGTAGACTGACCTTTCATAAGTTTTATTGGTTTTAAATTCTCTCCAAATATTGCACCCCTCAGTGCTTGCTACTTCCATTCCTTGCTTTGGAATACAGAGCATGCATGACACCACATAATGGAGTAGTGTTTGATTTTTATAATGCTATTTTCATTTTGACCCCAACAATACCCCAATGTGGCAGTAATTAGAATGAGAAATTATAAAAAGAAAGCTCAGGAAAACTTGATGTTTAGTATTGGCTTTTGAAATTTTACATAGTTCTTATTTGTCCCTTTTTAATCTCTCTTTTCCTAGAAATTTCCACAATGCATCAACAGAATAGCCACTATTTGAAATGCTAGCGGTGTAATTTAATTGAACCCAAATATATTGACTTAGATTTAGGTATTGGTTTCTGTTGGTAAATTACTATACAACATGCTACTACTGAGTTACCTCTGTACTACCTGAAGAGAAAAATACAACAATCTCACACTTTGTTATAACAGGCAAGATCCTTAATATGCCCAAGGAACAAAACCATTCGCAACAGAAGACTGGAAAACTAAGTATTTAAAAATACTTGTGCTTAAAGCAGAACAAAAGCAATATATCAATAAAGTGAAATAATATTTTCACACTGTATTATTGTGTTTTCAAGCTTATTACAGTATATGTTGTTTAGTCACTAAGTCATGTCCCACTCTTGTGATCCTATGGACTACAGCCTTCCAGGCTCTTCTGTCCATGGGATTTCCCAGGCAAAAATACTGGAGTGGATTTTGGGCCATTTCTTTCTCCAGCAGATCTTCCCAACCCAAGGATAGAACTTGCATCTCCTGTATTACAGGCAGATTTTTTTTTGCCACTGAGCCACCAGGGAAAGCAGAATAGGATTTTTCAAGTCCAAAGTAGCAAATATTGTTCGAAATTATTTGATCTAAGAGCTATCTTAAAAGAAATACTTATTGGGATTCCCTGGTAGCCCAGTGATTGGGACTCCATGCTCTCACTGCCAAGGACCTGGATTTGATCCCTAGTCAAGGAACTAAGATTTCACAAGCCTCAATGTAGCAAAAAAAAAAAAAAAAAAAACCCACCACTTTTTGAACCTTGCCCCAAGTAACAACAACAAAATATAGGTAAATTATAGCTTACTTACCCCTCACTCCCCAGAGTTCCAGGATTCAAAAAGCTCTGATAAAAACAGGAGAAAAAAGAGCTTTAAAGCATTCCATAGGCCAGCAAGGAATTTTCAAAAATATTTTGAGAGAATATATTTTATCTCTCTTGCAACAACACAAATTTAACTTCAATCATGGGCTATCTCTAAACCCTGAAGAATACTCAAGTTGGTACTGAATTTGCCATTTGAAAATAGACACATCCCGGTTTTTACACCAATTCCTCTTCTTATGAATATTGTTTATTCAGGATTATGTGAAAAGACACTCTAGACAGAATCTGAATGGAAATTGTGGAGCCATTCAGTAGAGAATTACAAGAAACTATTCTGGATAAATTTTGTCAGCCATAACAAACTGAAGAATAAAACTTAGATGATTACCACCAAAGAACCACCAATAATATCCCAAGCAAGCACCGTAGGCAGAGTTTACAGAATTTATCTTCATAAAACAACACTTAACTATTTTGCTTAATTTTTCTCTACAAAATATCCCTAAATTTTTCTACTGAAAAAAAGTCTTCCATTTGTGATTACAAACCATCACCTATTAGCCTTCGTTGAGAAGCTGAACTTACTTTTGTTTGTGGCCTGCAGTGGAGTAGCACTGTCCATCAAGAAAAGGAGTGAGGAGTTAATCTGAACTCAACTGACTGATAATTTTGGTAATTTATAAGTATTAAAGTTGTCAGATTAGGCAGCATTTGAATTGTTCCATTAGAACCCTGGGACTAAGCCTGTTTTACAGGAATTTCCCAGCCAGCACTGGAGTCCCTTGGCTGTAAGATGACCAGAACATGATCAGAGTGATCCAGGTTATAATCTTATTGGAGTACATTAAATAATTATATTTTCTAAAGCACCAAATAGACTTTTTTTTTTAGAAAAAGCAATTTATGAGCCACTCCTTATACTTAAAATCAAAATCTTATTTTTCAAATGCAACTCTAATAAACGGGAAGCAAAACTACTATTTTTACTATATATAAATAGCTTGTTTATCAATTGAATATATAAAAGCACTTTGAAGACTAAAGCATCATATATGTTTATGGTAGAATTATTAGGTTTTCCATAGAGCTGACTGTCAAAATGGAATAACTTTAGGACAAATGTGGTTGCTTAAATTATATTAAACATTTTAAACTCTCAGAGTATTAATTATATATGTTAGCAATCGCAGAAATAACTATTCTGTGGAAAATTTCATGTGAATTCTATTCTCACAAAATATTTTAAAGATTTGGCTGTCTATTTTTATAGGCCTAGGAAGTAGTTCTTACGGGCTCCCCTGGTAGCTGAGACAGTAAAGAATCCACCTGCAATGTGGGAGACCTGGGTTCAGTCCCTGAATTGAGAAGATCCCCTGGAGGAGGGCATGGCAACCCACTCCAATATTCTTGCCTGGAGAATCCCCATGGACAGAGGATCCTGACAGGCTACAGTTCATGGGGTCGCAAAGAATCAGATACAACTGAGTGACTAAGCACAGCACAAGAAGTAGTTCATGACTTTCTTTGATTTATGAACAAAAAATATGTTTTTCTTTGGGTTTTTAGCCACCAGTTTTGGGCTATTTGTTACTTATTTCTTTAGTTAACAATTACATTTTTGAGTTATTGATGATCCCTCTGGCTAGAAAATAACTTCCTTAAACTGAAAAGTCTGCCTTCCATTTGGTAAATATTTTAAGCTTAATTTTTTACTCTGGGAAACAGAAGATGTTAATTTTTTGGTACGTGAATAAGTATGTGATCAAATTAACAGCAAAGTCAGGGTTTTGAGGGATTGATACTCTTAACTACTATATACGAAAAGTATATTGAAATTAAATCTGACATTGCCAATGGTGAACTTCTCTGTTAATATCCTGAGGAAAGTTCATTTCCCTTAGTTTGCAAGTATCTGCCAATATTAAGGAATATTTTGTTTCTAATTTGATCACAGCACCCATAACCTGTACAGCCAAGTAGTCAAAGAGAAGGCCAAGACTTTAAGAGTAATTTAACATACAATCAGAAGTATTCCAGTGGATTGTGAACAAATAAATCAGAGGGGAAGAATACTAACATATGCTTTTCCTGAAAGAGTTACCTTCAGTGGATACTGAGGTCCTTTTCAGTTCAGTTCAGTTCAGTCGATCAGTCGTGTTTGACTCTATGCAACCCCGTGAACTGCAGCACGCCAGGCCTCCCTGTCCATCACCAACTCCCAGAGTTCACCCAAACTCATGTCCATCGAGTCGGTGATGCCATCCAGCCATCTCATCCTCAGTTGTCCCCTTCTCCTCCTGCCCCCAATCCCTTCCAGCATCATGGTCTTTTCAAATGAGTCAACTCTTTGCATAACTTGGCCAAATTTTTGGAGTTTTCAGCTTCAGCATCAGTCCTTCCAAAGAACACCCAGGACTGATCTCCTTTAGAATGGACTGCTTGGATCTCCTTGCAGTCCAAGGGACTCTCAAGAGTCTTCTCCAACACCACAGTTCAAAAGCATCAATTCTTAGGCACCCAGCTTTCTTCACAGTCCAACTCTCACATGCATACATGACCACAGGAAAAACCATAGCCTTGACTAGACGGACCTTTGTTGGCAAAGTAATGTCTCTGCTTTTGAATATGCTATCTAGGGTGGTCATAGCTTTCCTTCCAAGGAGTAAGCGTCTTTTAATTTCATGGCTGCAATCACCATCTGCAGTAATTTTGGAGCCCCCAAAAATAAAGTCTGACACTGTTTCCACCGTTTCTCCATCTATTTGCCATGAAGTGATGGGACCGGATGCCATGATCTTAGTTTTCTGAATGTTGGGCTTTATGCCAACTTTTTCGCTCTCCTCTTTCATTTTCATCAAGAGGCTTTTTAGTTCTTCTTCACTTTCTGCCATAAGGGTGGTGTCATCTGCATATCTGAGGTTATTGATATTTCTCCCGGCAATCTTGATTCCAGCTTGTGCTTCCTCCAGCCCAGCGTTTCTCATGATGTACTCTGCATATAACTTAAATAAGCAGGGTGACAATATGCATCTTTGACGTACTCCTTTTCCTATTTGGAACCAGTCTGTTGTTCCATGTCCAGTTCTAACTGTTGCTTCCTGACCTGCACATAGGTTTCTCAACCAGATTTATTACAAAGTTTAATAAATACCAGGTTTATTACAAAGTTCACTATCTCACTAGTCACTGAGAAGGGAAACTAGATGTAAGGACCTGAATATGTGAGTTTAATTGGCCAGGCTTGTGCTTAGTCGCTCAGTTGAGTCCTACTTTCTTGCGCCAGGCTACGTAAACCAAAAGACCCTTCAGAACCAGGCCAGTACCCCAGGGTTTAGTTCTCTTGTTGGGGAAGAATCTATGCGATCTCAAAGGATGGGTGAGTTGATAAAATGACTCATATTCTGAAAACATCACAAAAGCATCTACAGACAATAGGGAAATTTTCTATAGATATTTAATTTATAAGCATTTTCTGTGCTATATGTTTTCTATTAACCTTTTATTATTGAGGATAGAACTGGGAACTAAAAGCTCTATCACTCAACATAGTTACATTCTGGTGATAATATTCTGTGGAGGAATAAAGCAGAGTAAGAGAACAGATTATCAAGAATGATTTTTTTTTTAATATGGAAATTGTTTCTGAGTTAGGCAAACACACACAAAGTTGTGAAAACTAGATGTAAGCTCACTGACTTAAAGGTTGCTTTTCAATTGACCTAATTCATGCATGCTCAAAAGGGGCAAGTTTCATAAACTGCATCTGAACAAAAATCACATCTAGCCAGTTTTTGTGGGAGGGGAAGAGCACTGACTAATTTTGCTGAGCCATTTTATCCTTTCATAAACAGGAAACTGTTCTAGATCTATTTCTTTGATCTCTACAATTGCTTAGGACTTATTTCAAATTCAGGATCACATTTCACTTACAAATTTTAAAATAGAGATGTAATTTATGTAACAGAATTTACTATCTTAAAGTGCAGGATCACATTTCACTTAAAAATTTAAAAATAGAGATGTAATTTATGTAACATAAAATTTACTATCTTAAAGTACATAATTAAGTAATTTTTAGTATATTCACTATGTTGTGCATTCTTATTAATTCCAGAACATTTTCATCATGCCCAAAAGGAAGTGTCTGTTAGCAATCAGCTCTAATCTCCATTTTTCCCCACCCTGATGCTGGGAAAGACTGAGGGCAGGAGAAGGGGGTGACAGGATGAGATGGTTGGATGGCATCACTGACTCAATGGACATGAGTTTGAGCAAACTCAGGGAGACAGTGAAGAATAGGGAAGCTTGATGTGCTGCAGTTCATGGGTCGCAAAGAGTCAGAGACGAATGAGCGACTGAACAACCACCACCCCCTGGCCACCACTAACCTCTTTCTCTCTGTGGAATTGCCTATTTTTGACATTTCATGTATCCTTTAGCATATGACTTCTTTCCTTAGGATGTTTTCAAGATTCATTTCATGTAGCCTAAAACAGTATTTCATTCTTTTTTGTGACTGAATAATAATCCATTGTGTGGATATTCCACAACTATGTTTAGCCATTCATGCGGCGATGGACATTTGTATTGTTTCTTTTTGCTATTATGAATAACTATGCTATGGAATGCTATAAACATCTGTGTACAAGTTTTTATGTGAGTATGTTTTCAGTTCTCTTGGTTATATGCTTAGAGTGGAATTTCTGATTTATGTGGTAGTTCTATGTTTACCTTTTGAAGAGACTGAAAAACCATTTTCCACAGCAACTGCACCATTTTACATTCCCACCAGCAGTTACAGTTTTCCCACCAGGGTTCCAGTTATTTCCGTTTTCAGCAACACTTGTTGTTGTCTGTCTTCTTATTTTAGCCATCCTAGTGGATGTGAAGTGGTATCTCACTGTGGTTTTGAGTTACATTTTTCTAATGAATAATGACTTTTTTTTCATGTGTTTATTGGACATTTATGTTCTTTGGAGAAATGTCTATTCAAACCCTTTGCCCATTTAAAATTGAGCTGTGTTTTCGGTGTTGTAAGAGCTCTTTATATATTCTAAATATAAGTCCCTTATCACATATATGACTTGAAAATATTTTCTCCAATTCTATGTTGCCTTTTTACTTCCTTGATGGTGTCCTTTGCATTGCTGAAGTTTTTTCTTTTGATGAAATTCTATTTATTTTCTTCTTTTGGTGGTTTGCGCTTTAGTTACCATATCTAAGAAACCACTGCCTAGTTCAATATCACACAGATTTATACCCATCTTTCCTTCTAAGAGTTTTATTGTTTTAGTTATTACCTTTATGTCTTGGGTCCATTTTGAATTAATTTTTGTATATGGTGTGAGGTACAGGTCCAACTTCATTCTTTTGCATGTGGATATCAAGTTGTCTCAGCACCATTTATTGAAAAAAAATTACTTTTAATTTATTGAGTTATCTTAACACCCTTGTTAAAAACCAGTTGACCATAGATGTTTGAGTTTGTTTATGGACTCTTGATTCTATTCCATTGGTTCGTGTCCTTATGCCAAGACCACACTTGTTTACTGTAGCTTTGCAGTAAATTTTGAACTTGGGAAGTGTCAGTCTACCAGCTTTGTTCTTTTTCAATACTGTTTTGGCTACTGGGGGGGAGGGGGTCCCCTTGAATTTGAACATAAATTTAGGGACAGCTTATCCATTTCTGAAAAAAGGCCTGTTGTAATTTTGATAGGAAGTACATTGAATTAGTTGCCGTATGTGGAGAGTATTGAGATCTTAACAAGTTTTCCAATCCATAAACATGGTCTATCTTTCATTTATTTAGATCTTCTTCAGTGTCTTTCAACCATGTTTTGTAGTTTTCAGTGTGCAAGTCTTACCCTTCTTTGGCTAAATTTATTCCTAAATATTTTATTCTTTTTGATGTTATTGCAAGTGGGCTTGTTTTCTTTATTTCAATTTCAGATTTTTCATTGATAGTGTGTAGAAATATGACTAATTTTTCTATGTTGATCACAATTTGTGGCAAATAGTAAATTTGGGTTAGAAACACATGAATCAAGGAACTTAGGTAATGTTCACCCATAAACTGACTTAATGAGCAGAAATCCAACTTGTTGTTGATGATAACTTTTTAACTGTATTTTAAGATTATTCCTTCAAGTATTACTTCTGTTTTTCTTATGCTAGGTGAGGCGTGAGTGGTAACAGCATAGAGCACAGGCAGGCAATTTGGCATTTGCTGTCTGTAGTCTCAGGTCTTTCATGTGTATTTTTCCTATTTAAGTAAAACACCAAAGGAACAATCCTCAGCACCTTGTCTCTCTGTATCATGAGGATACATTCTGTATCCTCAATGCTGTATATTGTAAAGATTAATGGTGATGCAGAGAAAGCTAATTTATTAAACTGATTTCTATGTTCTAGGTCTTATGCTAAGTGCTAAATGATAAAGAAAACTCAAGGATCAAACCTGAGTCTCCTCTGTCTCCTGCAATGCAAGTGGATTCTTTAACCACTGAGCCATTGGGGAAGCCCAAAGAAAACACAGTTTGATAAATCACAAATCCATCCACCAAGGAGCACATAGTTTGCTGAGTAAAGACAGTAATATTTTGACCATTTGAATGTGTAAAGGAGCATGACACTGTAGTGACATACAAGTGAGTTAAAGGCCAGGTTTCTATTTTAATGGGGCTCACAATCTAAAGGAGAATATAATGGCTCTGGTAAAAAAAAATATATAGAGGACACAATGGGAATATGGACAAAGGGCTTTTAGCTTTCAAGGGTAAGGGAAGGCGTCCCTAAGAAGGTGCCTGTTGTGTGTGGACAAGTTGGCTTTTAGAAGGTATAAGAACAAGAGGAATAGCATTTTAGACCAAGAAACCTCATTGCAAAGGCTAAGACATGATCGTATACTCAGGGAACTGTAAGCATAGGAGTAATTGTCCTAGTATATTGAAGACTCCAAATAAGGGTCTGCCGAGTGACTGAATTTAGCACTGGATGTAAGAGATGGCTGGAGCTGAGGATAGGAAGGTGGCTGAGATCACTGAAGGACCATACCAAAGAATTGAAAGGCTATGGAAAGCCTGTTGCATTTATTCTGTGCAATTTACACAGCAACTGGACTGGTTTAATTTGCTGCCTAAAATCTTTTTTCTTTAGACACAGTACAGATGATGTACAAAATACCAGAAGAGAGTTTAAAACCCATTTCAGTTCAGTGGCTCAGTCGTGTCCAACTCTTTGCAACTCCATGAACTGCAGCATGCCAGCCCTTCCTGTCCATCACCAACTCCTGGAGTCCTCCCAAACCCATGTCCATTGTGTCGGTGATGCCATCCAACCATCTCATCCTCTGTCGTCCCCTTCTCCTGCTCTCAATTTTTCCCAGCATCAGGGTCTTTTCCAGTGAGTCAGCTCTCCACATCAGGTGGCCAAAGTATTGGAGTTTCAGCTTCAACATCAGTCCCTCCAATGAACACCTAGGACTGATCTCCTTTAGGATGGACTGGTTGGATCTCCTTGCAGTCCAAGGCACTCTCAAGAGTCTTCTCCAACACCACAGTTCAAAAGCATCAGTTCCTTGGCACTGAGCTTTCTTTATAGTCCAACTTTCACATCCATCCACGACTACTGGAAAAACCATAGCCTTGACTAGACAGACCTTTGTTGGCAAAGTAATGTCTCTGCTTTTTAATATGCTGTCTAGGTTGGTCATTAACTTTCCCTCCAAGGAGCAAGCGTCTTTCAATTTCATGGCTGCCATCACCATCCGCAGTGAGTGTAGAACTAATTATTTGCAAATAACTAATAGGTGATATTTATGTCTATATTTATATATTACATTGATTTCAAGCAAAGCTCCTAAGGAAAATACTTTTTTGGGGGGTCTAGTGTGAGAGAGGGTATTTTAAAAATTATATGTGAAGTATAAAATAGCCTTTCATGACACAATTCCATATTCATGTAGGTCATTTTTCAAGTTAGTGACATTTGACTTCATATAAATAGTACACTATAAATAACACCACAGTAAGGGCAAGGCAATGGCATCCCACTCCAGTACTCTTGCCTGGAAAATCCCATGGACAGAGGAGCCTGGTAGGCTGCAGTCTATGGGGTCTCTGAGTCAGACACGACTGAGCGACTTCACTTTCGCTTTTCACTCAGATGCATTGGAGAAGGAAATGGCAACCCACTCCAATGTTCTTGCCTGGAGAATCCCAGGGATGGCGGAGCCCAATGGACTGCCGTCTGTGGGGTTGCACAGAGTCGGACACGACTGAAGCAACTTAGCAGCAGCAGCAGCAAGGGCAAGGCAAAAAGGTAGCTGAGTCAAAATACTATCAAAGTCATAGTAACATTTCAGTTTTGTAGCGGGCAGTGTGAAGGTGGAATGAGAAAGTTTAGCCTTTAGTGCTTTGATTTATTTAATTCTCCTAGAAAAGGTATTTTTAAAAAGTATTAATCAGGAGTAGTTCTACTCACAGTCTTAATACTACTGTGGGATGATTCATGATCAGACAATTAAACTAACTGAATTAAAAACAATAAAACTATAACCTTTCCCTCTTCTCGCTTGGCATTAATTTTTTCTTAAAGAAATGTAATTTTAATTTTTTCAGTGTGACAGTGATATGGTTTGAGTTATATAATTACAAGGTTCATACAAGAAACAGAAGGCCCTGTTTCATTGGCCAGCACTCTGATGCCCGCTTCCCAAAGGAGACTGCTGTCCTGCTAGTTAACTCCATGTTTCTAAAGAGCATCCTTCTACTGCCATGTCTTTGTTCCATTTTAGCCATTTTGTGCCATTTCCTAATTTCCCAGTATACATATATTGCTCAGTGTTTACTGTATATATTTTAACCCCTATTTTATACATTGTCCACCACATCCCATGTTCTATCAGTCAAGAGAGGTTAGTAATGCTGCATTAACAAGTTACCACAAAAACCTCGGTGGCCTACAACAATAAAGGGTAACTTCTCATGTACCCTGCATGTCAGCAGCAGGCCAGCTGCAGTTCATGCTAGAATGTCAGCACCTGGGACTCTGACGGCCAGAGACAGCCTCTAACACGTGTCTACCTTGTGGCAGGCTGAGTGACGGGGCTCCAATGCTTCTGCCTAGATGTGACACATTCACCTGTGACCCTATTTCCTTAGCCACCATAATTCACACTGCCAGGTCTGACATCAGTGGGCAGTGAAGTGTAATTCTCCTCCAGGGAAGTAACATCAGGTATTCTCAAACAGTCATACAGTCCACCACACTTGTTTTGTTTTCCCTGGAATTTAGAGTCCCTTCTTTCTTGGGTTGCTTAGTTTTCTCTAGATGTATCACCATTTCATCTATGTTCCACCAGAGCTGTGAAACATAAGGTTCAAACCCGTTAGGAAACTGATCATGTTGTGGGAGGGCGGTTTTGGTTGCCACTGCTTTTTTTTTTTTCTATTTGAGACATCCCTCCTGGAGCCCTCCATTCTCTGTGTCAGAGCAGATGGTTTGCGCTCCAGGTGGGCTCCACAGTTATCATCCTCGAACTTCCCTTCACCTTTATCTCAGGAATTCTCCCTACTTTCTCCTTTGTTGGTGCTCCTGGTTAAGAGGAAAACCAGGTAGGTTTTCTTGGTTTATACCCTTATTTTGATGAGGTACCTCTCTGTGGGGCTTCCCAGGTGGTGCCAGTGGTAAAGAACCCTACTGCCAATGCAGGGGACATAAGAGATACGGGTTTGATCCTTGTGCTGGGAAGATCCCTTAGAGGAGGGCAAGGCAACCCATTCCAATATTCTTGCCTGGAGAATCCCATGGACAGAGGAGTACAGTCCATAGGGTCACAAAGAATGGGACATGACTGAAGCAACTGGGCACACACCTCTCTCTAGTAGATTCCTGAGCACACGCAAGGAAAATTTTTGCTTTGACATCTTTTTCTGCTCCCTGCATTGGTTCTATTTCCTTTCTTTTCTTTTTTCTTCTTTCCTTTTTTCTCTGCCTCTCTCTCTGCCTTTTTCTATTTTTCTTTCTTTCTCCTGTTTGTTCATTTCAGGCTCTTTCATGTAAAGAGGTGTCTTCAAATAGCTGGAGACCCTTGACTCCACCCATGTTTAAGAATGAGATGATTAAAAGTTGATCAGAGTCTCTTCGGGTGGGACTAGGATTTGTCTGCTGTCGGGCTTCACTGTAAAGAGGTGAAGAGCCACATTCTCCATTCTCAATTATCAGTATTTGTGTGCCTTTTCTTGTGTCCTGTTGGTTTTCCACCCAGAGGAAGCTTCTAATTCCCTGACAGGGTCACAGCACAAATCTGAATTTGGAAAAGAAACTGGTGGGGGTGGGGTGATGGGAATATGTCTCCTAATTCAACATGCACAACTTCGTTTAATTCTGCTTTTCTAAGGAGTGAGTCACCCCTGCCCTCAGCTCTGCCTGGTATCCAGAGGAGCTCTGAGTCAAACCCTCCAGAAAGCAAACTTCCTGAATGCAGAGTTAAGGCAGCAAGGAGTGGAGATGGGGACTGGGGGTAAGAAGGATTCCACTGTTCTTCACAATAATACATAATACAAAACTTTCATAATACATTCTCATTTTCAGGCCCAGTCTACTGCTTTCAGAGGTGGGGACAGCTCTAGTTTCAGAGCCTTTCCAGGGTCTGGGATGTGAAAAGGTTCACCCTGGCTGGCTCAAACCCCTCCCAAAAGCTTAGGTACCAAATTTCTCAGTTTGGGTAAACTAGTTATCACTCATCTATCTCTTTCCATGTTCCTAAGTTTATTGACATTCTTCTTCAGCAGGGATCTTTTTTCCTGTTTGCTTTGTCTTTATGGGTTTATACCTTTTTAAAAAAAATCCCTTCTCTTTCATTTTAATGACATATCTTTAGTAAGAAAAGAAAAATGTGTGATAATGAACCACATTTAACTGGAAGTCTCCTTACCATTAACAGCATAGATGTAATGAACATCTTTTCTAAGTAAGAAAAGTCCAAGTATGACTATAGGCAGTTCTATAAGACTTAGATATAAGTATAATAATACACCTAAATTTTATCGAATGCTTAATATGCGCTAAATGATCCTTTTTAAAAAAAAAAATTTTGGCTGTGCTGTACAGCATGCAGGACCCTAGTTCCATAACCTGGGGTCACATCTGTGCCCCCTGCATTGGAAGCATGGAGTCTTAACCACTAGACCACCAGGGAAATTCCTAAACCATCTTTTAAATGCTTATTTATATTATATATATATACATATTAATATTTTATCTTCATAATACATTCTCATTTCCATAATCCATCTCCCTGAGATGGATTCTGTGATTCAACACCTAGCAGTCTGACTCCAGAGCACCTATGCTATATAATGTGCTGCATCATTTCTAAACTACAGGAATTTTTATTTTCAACTTGTCAGGTTTCTAGTCAATCCATACTTATTGGTAACTTAAGCTATAGCTGAGGTTTTACTCACAGACGTTGAGTATTTACAGCACATTATTTGTTATGGCAAGGCTAGCATCACTTTTGAAGTGTCTATTTGAAGATACATGTTGGAGGTAGAAGAGAGTAATTTATGACAAATTCTAAAGCAGAGTCATTTAAACTGGGAATCCTGGCATGTGTTTGTTTTATAATACAGACAGATGGGCCTTTCCTCTTAAAGAAAGCAGTGACTGTCTGTAATCTGAGGGGTCAAAGAGAAGCAATTACAAATCCCACATTAGTAACACAACACTAAAATGCTTGGGTAAATGAAACATAACTGCCAGAGTTTAATATCTTAAAGCACTGATGGCCTTGAACTCAGAGAATTCAGCTCTTCATTCTTTGTAGATTTTAGGACAAGGTTCACTATCACTCTCTCCAAGGCTGCTGCTGCTGCTGCTAAGTTGCTTCAGTCATACTCCATTGTCACTTCTGCAGATAATTATTTGCAAGATATAGATATATCTTTCAAATCCTTACTACCTCTCAATTCCTTGACCTCTCTTGGAATGATCTTTGCCCTCTGCTATCTCAGGTACCCACTCTTAGGGTCATTCCCTATACCTTGTCATTACTTCTAATTTTAATTTCAAGCCAGCTACTCTCCAACCCATCTATTCTTTTTTCAGGTCATTCTCTAAGGTACCTAAACTCCAGCAATTCTTCAACCTGATGAGAAACACATTCCACTCACTCTCCCACCTTTTCACAGTTCCCCACCACTCTCAGTTCTCCACCTTTCCCTCTCAAATCCTTCCTTCTTACCATGTCTGAAATTGGAATGCCTCCTTTGCATCTACCTTCAACTACCCTTTGCCCATTTCTCCCCATTATACTTCCCTGACCAAATCTCAGGCCTGGGTAATTGGACTGCCTACTCAGTGTCTGCACATGAGCAACCAAATCTGGTTGGAGAAAAATGTGCAATCATACTGACTTATTTCATGACTGTAGCCCACCAGGCTCCTCTGTCCATGGAATTCTCCAGGAAAGAATACTGGATTGGTAGCATTCCCTTCTCCAGGGTATCTTCCTGACCCAGGGATCAACCCTGGGTCTCCTGTACTATAGGCAGATTCTTTACTAAGTCACCTGGGAAGCCCTCACTATACTGACTGATCTCATTACAAATTCATGTGGGCCCTTAGTAGTGCCTGGAAACCTTACCATGCTTCTCTCAATTCCCTCTCCCACACTCACAGACTAGTATTTCACCTCTCTTCCTCTCCCCCTTCCCCATTAACCCCCCTCACTACTTTCAGTTAATAACTAAACGAACCAGAGTAAGCTAAACTGCTGTAACAAACAAAAATGTTATAGCTCCCACTCAATAGAAATTTGTATCTTGCTCAAATAATAATCCAGAGTGGGTATTCCAGGTCAATGGGCAACTCTTCTTCATCTCTACACCTTCTTTCTTACTGTCTGCCAAGCCCAGGGTCTTGTAGTCATCAGCATAATCTAACTGGCAGGAAGGAAAAAAACAAATGAAGGAGGCATAGTGGCCTGGAAGCAGCCCACATTATCTCTGCTCACATTCCAGTAGCAATAACTTCACATTTGACCATACCCAGCTGAAAGAAAGCCGGAGAAAAAAGGCTCTGTGCCCAGGAAGAATGAGAGAATACCCTGTGATGGACAAATAGCAGTCCCCCAAAATGATGTTATTTCACTGAGAAAATAGAAGCAACTAGAAAAGAATGTCTGCTTTGTCCCCCTAGTAAATCCACAAGCCTACTTCAGGATGTCCCATACATATGGAGACTGGAGGGATTATATTTCCAGGCTGTTCCCAAAGGGGCGGTGTCCAAGCTTTCAGTTAGAACAACATGGTCATAATAACTACATCACCTAATCACAAATTCAAACATACCTTCTTTCCTGGTGCTTTTTTGACCTCTGTGGTTTTAGATGTTGTGATCAGCACTCCTTCCTGCCCCTGTCTTTGTGAAACTCCAGTGTATCTTGCTTTGGTGATTCTGTGTTACTCTGGTTCTCCTCCCACTTCCTCCTCTCTTTCTTTGTAGACTTCTCTATCTAGATGAAATCCCTTCTTTATTTGTTGGCTTTTCTCCTGTAGGTCTGAGCTTCTTAAACTTCAAGGTGATACAATCACTTGGGGTTCTTGTTAAAGACCCGATTCAGCAGGTCTGAGATTCCACCCCCAACAAACCTCCTGGTGATGCCAGTGCTGCTGGGCCATTGACCACAAGGTTCTAAAGATGATGTTCTCCAAGATTCTGTCCTTTGTTCTCTTCTTTCACAGTGTTACCACTATTGGGCTGAACTTCCCAAACTATTTTCTAATTCAACCCTCTTTCCCTTCAGTTGTCTACCTCTATTTGACTGACTCAACAACCTTTTAGACCTTTAAATGTCCAAGTCTAAACTGATCTCTCAAAAAGTAGTTCCTGTTCCTACTGATAATTGTCTTTTTTCTATCTTCTATAATTATCTCCAAACTCAAACCCTCCAATACCTTTCATTTTTCTCTTCCTCCTTCATGCATGTTATGTTATCCCCTCTTACTGGAAAACCAATGAATCAATTGCCAAATTCTGTAGAGTCTGCTTCCACATTACCTTTTAGCCAAGCTCTTTTTATAATTTCTTCTGCCTTTACCTTTTAGTCCAGATTTATCAATACCTTTTACCTGGCCTATTGCAAGTTTATCTGACCATTTTCCCACCTCTAATTTCTGTATCCAGTTACAGAGAGGTGAAAGAAAAGCAAAGCTTTTAAACCTCCAATCTTTTATTATTTTTTTAACTTATTTTGTATTGGGGTATAACAGATTAACAATGTTGTGATACTTTCAGGTGAACAAGGAAGGGATTCAGCCATATATATACATGTATCCACTCTTTCCCAAACCCTGCTCCCCTCCAGGCTGTCACATAACATTAAGTAGAGTTTCATGTGCTACACAGTAGGTCCCTGTTGTAAACCTCCAATCTTTTAAACCACGAAAACTAATGTTTTAAATACAAATTCTTCCACTTAGCATTCCAGGCCCCATTCTCCTCGCTGTCTGCCACTTCTCAACATGCCCTCGAATGTTACCATTTGCTTTTCCTTAACAGGACTTTCACTGATTCACCTTCACATATGTTCTCATGTTATCTCTTCTTGTTGTAAAACCATCCCTATCTCCTTCAAGGTCAATCCCAAATGCCCTTTCCTCCTTACTGCCTTTCTTTCCTCATTCCCAGACATGTCTGAGCAGTTCCCTGATATTCTGCAGTACTCTGTATTTTTCTCGTGGCACCTATCATGATTTATCTTTTATTATAACTGTTTTATCCCTTATTCTGAAGGCAAGGATAACATCTTCAACTTCCCTCCGTAACCCTGTAGCGTCTTACCTATGGGGGCGTCTACTATTAGTTGAAATCAGTGATTTAGGAAGATAACGTGCGCAACGGTAAGAAGCAGAGAGTACGAAGTCAGGACAGTTGGGTTCCTGCTCTGCCATTTATTAGACGTGAGGCTTTGGCTAAGTCGCTTAACTTGGCTTGGACAACGGGAATCCTACTACTTGATGGAACACTAAGGGAGATAACTCTATAGAGAACTAACTAATCCATGTTCGTTATTTTCCTTGCTGATGCAGCCTTTCTATTCAAATCTTGTTTGCAGGACCATCTCTACTTAACCGACCGGAGGTCGGGCCCCCGAACGGCTGGGAATTCGGGCCCCCATGTTCCCCGGGCCTCCTTCCACGGCAGGGCTCTCTGTTCTCCGCGATGCAGGTGATGCTGCCGACCTGCGGGGGAACGGCCTGGAGTCCTATTCTCTCGGGAGACCTCCCTCCTCCCACTCACTCCGGGAAAGCGCTCCCCTTCCCGGTAACCCAGAAGACGGCGGCGCCACCGCCTACGTGAGACGTTTGGACCCTGCCCGGCCCCCGTAGCTCCCCTTCTCCAGCAGGTGGTTCTGGTCCTTTCCCCCAACTCTGGGCGCTCACGTCACCGGCGAACCTCTACCCACGCGCCAGCGCCGCTACCAACCGAGAAAATAAACAAACCCCAGCGCGCGGCGGCGGGCGCGCCAGGCCCCTCCCCCGCCCCGCCCCGCGGCTCTCACGCCGCCCCCTCAGCCGGGACTTCCCTCCCGCCCTCGGCTCGCGGCCGCGCTCTCTCCGCCCCTCACCGCGGCCCGCAGCCGCGCTCCCCGCCGCCGTCCGCCCGGCGCGACTCCCCGGGGCCCGTTAGTGCTCGGCGCCCGCTCGCGGGGCCGCCGCGCGACCCCTGCCCGGTGCGAGCCCGCCCCTGCCCCCGACACTTGACCCAGCGCAGTCCCAACGCCCAGTGCGGCCGCCCCGGGAGCCGCGGAGCGGCGGCGGCGGCGGCGGGGGGAGGAGGGAGAGCAGGACCGAGCGGCGGCCGGGGAGGCCCGGTGAGTACGCGGAGGGCGGGCCGCCTCGCGGGGGGTCAGCTCCGGCGCCCCTGAGGCAGTGGTGGCGGCCCGGCCGCGCCGCTCCGGGCGCTCCGGCTCGGCAGTTGGGGACTCGGCCTGAGGCGACGGGCCCCGCTGGCCGGAGCCACTGGGCAGAGTGCGCGGGAGGGCCGCTCCTCAGGAAGGCCCTCGGCGCCCAGCTCGGGGGCGGCGGAGAGAGACCCGCGCCGACCCCAGGCCCGGGCGCGCCGGCGGTGCCCGTCCTCCCGAGACCCCGCGGGGGCCGGGCCAGGGGGCGACCGCGGTCGCGGGGCCGCCGAGTGACAGGTGCCGCCGCCCCCTCCCCGCCGCTCTCCCTCCCGGGAAGCCAGGCGCTCGGAAATTTCTGGAGCAACGACCCGACTCGCTGTTTTTCTCCGTTGCAGGTTTTGAAACCGCTTCTTTGCCAGAGTTCGCTCTCTCCCAGCCCTGTTTCTTTCTCGTTTGTACTTTGCGCGAGTAAGTTTGGGAGCGTCGGTTAACAGCCTATGGGTGAAATTTGGCTTTCGTTCATGCATGAGGTATAGTAAATTACTTCTTGAATAAAGTGCTCCTCCTTCTCCCGCTAGCTATTGAAAAAAGAGAAGGGTTTTGAATTTTTTTTTTTTTTTGCAGTTATTGTTTGTAATAAGCAGTCTTCCAGAAATTTTGTCATCTCTAACACTTAGGGATCTTGGTCGATATTGAACAGTAAATGGCTTATTAAATTGTGTTTTCTCTCCAACTTCTTTTAGATTTTTCATTTTTAACTTTATCTAGAGTCTCCAATTGAGTAAGTATGGCTTTCATTAGAAGCACTAATGAGAAAAATCGTCTTTCCTCTACTGGACAGCCACGGAAATATTCTCTACACTTTTCATTATTGTCTGCTTCTTTACATAGTAAACGTGCTTGTAAGTGTAACCTGAATCGTCAGTTTAATAAATTTGATTTGCCACCTATGCGAATATTAAACTTCGTGGCAATTAAAAATATAAAAAATCTGTACAAATACAGAATTTTTTTTTTTCTCAACAAGTTCATAACACATAAGCTCGCATTAGTCAGATCCTGATTAACGGAAGATGATGTCATACTTGTTAACAACAAACAGCTATAAGACATCAATCAGGTGGCTTCACTCTATAAAGAGTGAAGAATTCAGAAGTTGAGCAGGAAGAGATCATTGGGACTAATGAAAATACGTGTGCTTTATTCATGGGAGAATCCCTTAGTTCCTCACTCAGTACCCGCTTGTACTTTTTGCTTAGGTTTTTCAATCCCCAGAAATTAGATGCTGCAGGTTAGAGACAGGAGACAGTATTGAACTATGAAGGAAAAAAATGTTTGTTTGTATTAAGTTCGTTGAGAGCAAAGTTTGGGTATGTTCCTGGCACTTATTGGTTGTGAACCTTAGTTTATAAGACGCCAAAGTGAGAGATACTGTGTAGTTGCCTTATTTGAGGAACAGAACATGAAAAAAATACAATAAAAAAATTTCACCTTAATTTTCAGATATTAAGTCACTCATACTCAGTGCCATTACATTTTATGGCTTTTGTTTTTTAAAATCTAAGCTACTTTTCAGTAAGACCACACTGTATTCATTTCTTTTTTCACCAGGCTTACTGGTTGGTTATGGTAGTGGAAGATCACTGTCGTTTTTATAAAAAGGTATATCTTTGGTTGTTCTTGATTGAGGAGCGTATACATATATCAGTTTTGAAGTGCCCTAATTATGGTTCCCTGGACTGAAGGATGGCTACTTCTACCATCTTTCTTGACCCTAGAATGATCATAGTCAAGAAGAATAATATCATAGTGGCACTTTTTCTCAGAACTTTGGTAGAGGAACCCAAGAGGCTCAGCCACTTATAAAACCTGCTTCTTGCAGTTTAGGCTATTCATTTAAAAAACATATTTACTTAAGCTCCTGGTGTATTCTAGTTCTTTTAAATTAATGCTTTAAAACCAGTTCTGTTTCCCAAATAAACATACCTTCTAAACGAAATTAGTTGTGGTGATGATGAGTTAGTAGAATGGCACTTGCAACTTTGGACTGCTAATAACCACTATTAACTCACATTTGCATTTTGGGAATTGAGGATTCTCTCTAGTGCACTTTGCATTTTGCTACATTCTATTTTAGAGCAGGTCTTTGAATGTGTAGATAGCTGTGTACTTGGGGAATGTAAATATTTTTAAAAAAACCAAATTCAATAAACGTATCTTTTGTGTGCCAGGTCCTGTGATTTTGTTCTGGATGGAAAGAAGAGGCACTTGCCTTTCAGGATGTTGAAATCAGGATTATAAAGAGCTGGGCACAATAAACATAATTTTAATTAAATCTGTCCAGTAATAAAAGTAAAGAAATAAATAAAGTACAGAAATATTGCAGAGGAGGAAATGATTAAACAGGAAAGTTAGAAGAAGAATTTTAGAGATGCTAGCACCTGAGCAAGATTTTGAGGAACAAATACTGGGTAGGCCAAAAAGTTCCTTTAGGTTTTTCTGTAAGATCTTATGGAAAAACCACAGAAAAAAAACTTTGTGGCCAACCCAATACAGGTTGTAAGTGGAAGAGATATAGGGCATTTTAGGAAAAAGGCATAGCAAAAAGCTATAAACAAGTAAAATTAAATGTGTGGTCAGGAAGTTTTAAGTAGTTTTGTTGTTGTTTATTTTTGGCTATGCTGGGGCTTCATTGTTGTGCACAGGCTTTCTCTGGTTTGGTGAGCGGGGGCTACTCCCTAGTTGCAGTGCACAGGCTTCTCATTGTGGTGGCTTCTTTTGTTGTGGAGTAGGGGCTCTAGGTGCTCCAGCTCAGCAGTTGTGGTGTGCAGGCTTAGCTGCTATGTGGCATGTGCAGTCTTCCCAGACCAGGGATTGAACCCGTGTGTCCTGCGTTGGCAGACAGATTCTTATCTACTGTGCAACCAAGGAAGTCCTAAGTAATTGTTTTGGTGGAATACAATGTCTGAGGAAGGATAGTTGCTTTTGAAAATCCTAAATATGTTCTAATATTAATAATAAGTAATTTTTTCTAGTACTGAGTATAAAGTGGAGACTTTCCTGTCATTTGATATTACTGCAATTTCAAGTATAGAGGAATAAATAGTTTTTACTAGTGGTGTTCATTGAGAAAGTATAAAATATTGCACTTCATGTGATGAGTTGCCTGCATATTTATATTTGTAAACTTATTGTGCATTTGTTTTCAAGTTATCTTGTGAACTTTTGTCTTCCTTCAACTACTTAAATTAGCCTTGACATTATTTTTAAAAGAAAACTTAACAGGAAGAGGGATAAACAGAAAATGATATTACATTTCTGGACCAAAAAAACTGATTTGTGTAGTATTTTAGTAATGTGTAACTGTTTAACATAGAACACTAGCCATAACATTCATAGACTGACCAATGTAGGTAACTTAGTGCATGTCTACTATATTTTTGTTTTGTGTACCTTATCTCCATGTTATTTGCTGCTGCTGCTGCTGCTAAGTCGCTTCAGTCGTGTCCGACTCTGTGCGACCCCATGGACTGCAGCCCACCAGGCTCCCCCGTCCCTGGGATTCTCCAGGCAAGAACACTGGAGTGGGTTGCCATTTCCTTCTCCACCATGTTATTTAAGTGTATGTATATAAATGTCTGAGCATTTGAATCCTCGATTTTAAAGACCATGTGATAGAGAAAGAAAGGGAAAATGGGGGAGGGAGAAGAGCTCTTTTTGCGTCTGTTTACCTAAGTATCTCTTTGATATAACTATAGGTGGAGATGTAGACGTGCATATAACCCTACCCTCACAAGAATATTGACCCTAGCCCTTTCCCTGAAATAGTATCTTTAATGTTTTTGTGGTCTGCTTATTTGTCTCTTTTTCTCTTTAAGATTTTTAAAAAGTAATTTCAAATGAATTCCTGGATTATATGACATGATTTTTTTTTTTTTGTAAATTCAGAAAAATTTGTTAATGAAGGCAGTGTTCTCTTAAAAACATGCAACACAATCAGTCTTTAACAATTGCTTTCTGTCATTTGTCTTCTCAGTCACTAACATAAGGGACCTGAGGCATGTCATTGTTAATTCTGACCTGTAGTTGCCCTTTCTAAGTTTTGACACAGGGCAGAAAAATCAATATTGCATTGATTATATTATGTTTTCCTTTTTGAATTTGGGTATAGATAGCCATTTTCCCTTTTCAAGATGAGATTTTTTTTTTTCTTATAGAAAGTCATTATAGACTATTTGGGAAAATAATGAAAACTATAGAAAGGAAGATAGGCATCATGGGTAGCCCCATGCATCTCATTCTTTTTGGTATGTAAACACTAACATGTTTACAAATGGGATTATTGCTATTCCCTTCTTTCTTTTAAAGTTTACATTTCACCCTTCTTCCCACCAGTGAAGTATTGGTTAGTGTATGGTATATACATTTTTGATATATAGATTCCTCTCATGACTAATGAGGGAGTTGATGTGTTGTCTATCACTTTTTTTTTTAAAGTAGAACATATGATACAATTGATGAGCCCTTCCAGTTGTCCCATCTCTTTGCTCTGTCAGCTGCTAAGTAGAGCTATTTTTTGCCTTTAATTTTACGATTATATAAAGTCTAGTACAGGTGGCTGTACTACTCTTCTACCACTACCACTCTTCTCTTATCCCACCTGTAGCCCCTGACCAAACAAGAGATCATTGCAGGTGAACATTTCCCCCTTTCTATCTACCTTTCATTAGTTAAGCACGTGGGTTGGTAAGGTGTAGCATAGGTAGCTGCCTAATCAGAAAAAGTTATTTTGAGTGTTTATCACTGATTCTTTTCTCAGTTAACACAATGTATTCTAATGCTTTCTTCTCACTTTTATTATTTCTTCTCATTCATTCAGGAAACATTTGTTGCTTGTCACGTGTGTCCACTATTTAAGACATAGTCACTACTGTGATTCTTGGGTTTCAGGTAGATTGGTGTTTTCCTCATGTAGTATGTTAGATAAAATCTTTAGGTCTTTGACTTTTTTCAGTGGCTCAACCGCAAATTCCCAAGGCCAAAAACTTTCTTCTTTTCATTTCAAAGAAAAACAATTTCTGTGAGCTTGTAAGAGATGTTTAGAATGTCTGTGAACATTTCACTCATGCAGGACAATCCAGAAATGAAATTCAGTTTTGGTATCAGTCCTAAATTGGAGAGGAAGTGTATTTGTGTAAGCTATTAGTGATGATAAAGTTAGATAATATTGCAGTGACAACCTGAAAACCTCAGCAGCTTAAAGCAGCAAAATTGCTTTCCTACTCAAGCTACATATCCATTACAGGTTAGTAAGGAGATTTTTTTCATTGTAGTTTCAGACTCCATCAGACTTGACTGATGGAGCCTTCATCTCAGCATATGCTTCTGCAGTAACAGAAGCAGAGAAAAAATATGGCTCACCATGCTCTGGCTTTTAAAGCTTACATTTCATTGGTAAGTCACATTGGCCATGTCTGCATTCAACGTGAGAGTGATACATAATTCTTTTTCAGGGAGGGGCAGTGAATATTTTTGAATAGCTATCATGTGCAATTTATAGTTGCAAGAGTTAAAATTAAATACAGTAGTTGTAGAACAACTGTGTAGGATTAGTGAACCTAAAGTGGTCAGAACTACTAAAACTTAACAGAATTTTAACATGACATGTTGAAGTGGAAGCAGAATTAATGTTTTCTATAGTATTTTTGAGTCTGAAAATTTCTTTTCATTTTGTAGTATTTTCTCCCTTTCAATAACTTACAAAGCCTTAAATCTCATGTTTGTGGGAAAGAGTTAAGCCTAAAAATATGTCTTAATTTTATTGGTGTAATGTCATCTCTGTATGTTATGGTGAGTGAGTGAGTGAGTGAAGTCGTTCAGTCGTGTCCGACTCTTTACGACCCCATGGACTGTAGCCCACCAGGCTCCTCCCCCATGGGATTCTCCAAGCAAGAGTACTGGAGTGGGCTACCATTTCCTTCTCCAGGGGATCTTCCCCACTCAGGGATCAAACCCCGGGTCTCCTGCATTCCAGGCAGATGCTTTAACCTCTGAGCCACCAGGGAAGACATTGTATCTTAATTCATTTATTTCTGGGCATAGGAACAAGAGGTATTAACATGATATTATAATAAAAAATACTTTGATTTTGTAGCTATTAGATGGCATCTTCAAATATCAGCTCTTCTTTTGATTTTCCCTTTTCTTTTGATTTTTTTGATTTAGAAACTGAAAAATTTCTAAATAATTTCTGGATTGTTAGGTTAAGATAGAACATTGAATATATGCTTGTCATTTTTGATTCCTCCTGGGGGGTGAAAACATGGTAACCATAGTGTGTGGTTAGCTTTCAAAATGTACCTTAATGATCCTTACCTCCTGGTATTCACACTTTTAAACAGTCTCCTTCTGCAGTGAATAAGTAGGGTGTCCTGGGTAAGCAGTAGGATATTGTGGAAATAACAGTAGTCGTTTAGGTGTGAGCACTGTGGCTCAAGGCAGACATGATAAAACTATAAAGAAAAAGGAATAAGTAACACACAAATCAGGATAATAAATTATCTTTGAACAGGTTGGGTGTTAGGGGGATGCTATTGGGGAGACCCATAGGGTAGGTTAACATTTCATTAATCTCAGTGCTGGTTACTTGGAGTGTTTCTTTATAGTTTTTTAAACTTAATATTTTATTCAGTTATATATTCAGTACTTTTCAAAGTAAAACATTTATGAATTTCATAATTAAGAAAATCTGTTTATTTTGAACTGAGAGTACTTAAGTCTTCTAGTAGTTACAAGGCTTCTTAGAAACTTCAGAATGTAAGCAAATCTAATTTCTGGTCCTGACTTTGACAGTAAGTTGCAGAATGGCTTAACCAGTCTAAGTACCAGTTGTCTCATCTGGTAAAGCCAAAGGATTTTGGTTAGATATTACTAGAAGACCTTTTTAAAAAAATTTTTATTGTATAGTTGATTTACAGTGTAGTGTTAGTTTCTAGTGTAAATAAAATGATTCAATTTTATATATACTTTTATTAGCGGATTTTTGATATCATAAGTTTAAAAATTTCTTTAAAAGCTGAGAGATACCATAAGGGATTAATTTCTAAAATACATAAAGAGCTCATACAGCTTGATATCAAAAAGGCAACCCAATCAAAAAATAGGCAGATGATCTAAATGGACATTTCTTCAAAGACAACATACAGATGGCCTACAGGCACTTGAAAAGATGTTCAATATGCCTAGTTATTAGGGAAATGCAGACCAAAACTGCAATGAGGTATCATCTCACACCAGTCAGAATGACTGTCATCTAAAAAAAATCTACAGATAATAAATGCTGGAGAAGATGTGGAGAAAAAGAACACTTTTATGCTGTTGGTGGGAATATGAATTGGTGGAGCCACTGTGGAGAACAGTACGGAGGCTCCTTAAAAAACTAAAAACAGAGTTACTACTATATGATCCAGCAATCCCACTCCTGGGCATTTATCCAGAGAAAACTTTAATTCAAAAAGATCTGTGTACCCCAGTGTTAATTTGTTGCTGTGTTCAGTTGCTGAGTCATGTCTGATTGTTTGCAGCCCCATGGACTGCAGCAATCTAGGCTCCTTTGTCTTCCACTGTCTTGCAGAGTTTGCTCAAACTCATGTCCATTGGGTCAGTCCATTGATGCTAACTCATATTCACTGCTGCTGTCTAACCATATCATCCTCTGCTACCCCTTCCCCTTTTGCCTTCAGTCTTTCCCAGCATCAGGGTCTTTCCAGTGAGTCAGTTCTTCACATCAGGTGGCCAAAGTATTGGAGTTTCAGCTTCAGCAGGAGTCCTTCAAAAGAATACTCAGGGGTGGCATCCTTTAGGATTGACTGGTTTGATCTCCTTGCTGTCCAAGGGACTCTCAGGAATCTTCTCCAGCACCACAATTCAAACGTATCAGTTCTTTGGCGCTCAACCTTCTTTATGGTCCAACTCTCACATCCATACATGACTACTGGAAAAACCATATCTTTAACTAGATAGTCCTTTGTCAGCAAAGTGATGTCTGTTTTTTTAATACACTGTGTAGATTTGTCATAGCTTTCCTTCCAAGGAGCAAGCGTCTTTTAATTTCATGACTGCAGTCACTGTCCACAATGATTTGGGAGCCCAAGAAAATAAAATCTGTCACTACTTTCAGTTTTTCTGCTTCTGTTTGCCATGACGTGATGGAACTGGAGTCCATGATCTTAGTATTTTGAATGTAGAGTTTCAAGTCACCTTTTTCACTCTCCTCTTTCACCCTCATAAGGAGGCTCCTTAATTCCTCTTCGTTTTCTGCCATTAGAGTGGTATCATCTGCATATCTGTGTTTGTTGATATTTCTCCCCGCAGTCTTGATTCCAGCTTCTGATTCATCCAACCTGTCATATCGCATGATGTACTTCACATATAAGTTAAATAAGCAGGATGACAACATACAGCCTTATTGTACTCCTTTCCCAGTTTGGAACCAGTCACTTTTTCCATGACTGGTTCTAACTGTTTCTTCTTGACGTTTATATAGGTTTCTCAGGAGTCAGGTAAGGTAGTCTTGTATTCTCATCTCTTAAAGAATTTTCCACAGTTTGTTGTGATCCACACAGTTAAAGGCTTTAGTGTAGTCAGTGAAGCAAAAGCAGATGTTTTCTTGGAATTCTCTTGCATTTTCTATGATCCATCGGATGTTGGCAATTTGATCTCTGGTTCCTCTGCCTTTTCTAAATCCAGCTTAAACATCTGGAAGTTCTCGGTTCATGTACCGTTGAAGTCTAGCTTGGAGAATTTTGAGCATTACTTTGCTAGCATGTGAAATGAGTGCAATTGTGCAGTAGTTTGAACAGTTTTTGGCACTGCCTTTCTTTGGGATTGGAATGAAAACTGATCTTTTCCAGTCCTGTGGCCACTGCTGAATTTCCCAAATTTGCTGGCATAATTGAGTGCAGCACTTTCGCAGCATCATCTTTTAGGATTTAAAAAAGCTCAGGTGGAATTCCATCACCTCCACTAGCTTTGTTCGTAGTGATGCTTTCTAAGGCCCACTTCACACTCCAAAATGTCTGGCTCTGGGTGAGTGATCACACCGTTGTGGTTATCTGGCTTATGAAGATCTTTTTTGTATGGTTCTTCTGTGTATTCTTGCCACTTCTTAATATCGTCTGTTTCTGTTAGGTCCATACCATTTCTGTCCTTTATTGTGGCCATCTTGGCATGAAATAGTCCCTTGATGTATTCCGTTTTCTTGAAGAGAAAGAAGGAATTTTCTCGATATCTCTAGTCTTTCCCTTCTATTGTTTTCCTCTATTTCTTTGCATTGTTCACTTAGGAAGGCCTTCTTACCTTCCTTGCTGTTCTCTGTAATTCTGCATTCATTTGGATATCTTCCCCTTCCTCCCTTGCTTTTTGCCTCTCTTCTTTCCTAAGTCATTTGTAAGGCCTCCTGAGACAACCAGCCTGCCTTCTTGCACTTCTTTTTGTTTGGGATGGTTTTGGTCACGGCCTACTGAACCTCTGTCCATTGTTCTTCAGTCACTGTCTCTACCAGATCTAATCCCTTAAATCTATTCATCACCTCCATTGTATCGTTATAAGGGATTTGATTTAGGTTATAGGACTTCCCTGGTGGCTCAGACGGTGAAGCATCTGCCTACAGTGCAGGAGACCTGGGTTCGATCCCTGGGTCAAGAAGATCCTCTGGAGAAGGAAATGGCAATCCACTCCAGTACTCTTGCCTGGAAAATCCCATGGACAGAGGTGCGTAGTAGGCTACAGTCCATGGGGTCGCAAAGAGTTGGACACGACTGAGCGACTTCAGTTCATACCTGAATGGCCTGGTGCTTTTCCCTACTTGCTTCATTTTAAGCCTGAAATTTGATCTGAGCCACAGCCAGCTCCAGGTCTTGTTTTCACTGACTGTATAGAGCTTCTCCATCTTTGGCTGCAAACAAAACGTAATCAGTCTGCTTTCATTATTATCTATCTGATGATGTACATGTGAAGAGAAATCCCTTGGGTTGGAAAGGGGGGTTGCTGTGACCAGCATCTTCTCTTAACAAAACTCTGTTAGCCTTTGTCCTGCTTCATTTTGTACTCCAAGACCAAACTTGACTGTTATTCCGGGTTATCTGTTGACTTCCTACTTTTGCCTTCTGATCCCAATGATGAAAAGGACATCTTTCATCTTTTTTGGTGTTAATTCTAGAAAATCTTATAGGTATAGAACTGGTCAACTTCAACTTCTTTGGCATCAGTGGTTGGGGTATAGACTTGGATTACTGTGATGTTGATAGAACGGGTGAGGGGAAGATTAAATTAGTTTGGGATTAACATATTAACACTTTGATATATAAAACAGGCAAACAACAAGCACCTACTGTATAGCAGAGGAAACTATATTCAATCTGTAAACAGTGCTGCTATGAAAACTGGGTGGCTTCATGGATTACAGCTTTGTCATGGCATACTGGCTTGCATAACTCAGTGAAGCTACGAGCCATGCTGTTTTCATAGCATTGTTTACAGGTTGAATATAGTTCCCTCTGCTATACAGTAGGTGCTTGTTGTTTACCTGTTTTATATATGATAGTGTGAATATGTGTGGTTTGCCTTGGAAATGATTTGAGATCACTCTGTCGTTTATCAGGTTGCACCCATGTACTGCATTTCAGATTCTTTGTTGATGATGAGGGATACTCTTTTTTTTGGGGGCTGAAAATCACTGCAGATGGTGATTGCAGCCATGAAATTAAAAGATGCTTACTCCTTGGAAGAAAAGTTATGACCAACCTAGATAGCATATTCAAAAGCAGAGACATTACTTTGCCAACAAAGGTCCGTCTAGTCAAAGCTACGGTTTTTCCAGTGGTCATGTATGGATGTGAGAGTTGGACTGTGAAGAAAGCTAAGCGCTGAAGAATTGGTGCTTTTGAACTGTGGTTTTTGCAGAAGACTCTTGAGAGTCTCTTGGACTACAAGGAGATCCAACCAGTCCATTCTAAAGGAGATTAGTCCTGGGTGTTCTTTGGAAGGAATGATGCTAAAGCTGAAACTCCAGTACTTTGGCCAGCTCATGCAAAGAGTTGACTCATTGGAAAAGACTCTGATGCTGGGAGGGATTGGGGGCAGGAGGAGAAAGGGACGAGAGAGGATGAGATGGCTGGTTGGCATCACCGATTCGATAGACGTGAGTTTGAATGAACTCTGGGAGATGGTGATAGACAGAGAGGCCTGGTGTGCTGCGATTCATGGGGTCGCAAAGAGCTGGACACGACTGAGCGACTGAACTGAATTGAAGGGATTCTTGCCCACAGTAGTGGATGTAGTGGTTATCTGAATTACATTTGCCCATTCCTGTCCATTTTAGTTCACTGATTTCCTAAGATGTCGATGTTCACTCTTGCCATCTCCTGCTTGACCATGTCCAGTTTACCTTGATTCATGGACCTAACATTCCAGGTTCCTATGCAGTGTTGTTCTTTACAATGTCAGACTTTACTTTAATCACCAGATACATCCACAACTGAGCATTGTTTCCGCTTTGACCCAGCCGCTTCATTCTTTCTGGAGCTGTTAGTAATTGCCTTCCACTCTTCCCCAGTAGTGTATTGAACACCTTCTGGCTTGGGGGGCTCATCTTCATATATTTTTGCCTTTTCATACTGTTCATGGGCTTCTTGAGTCAGTAATGATTTGCCATATCCTCCTCCAGTGGACCACATTTTGTCAGAACTTTTCACTATAACCCTTCCATCTTGAGTAGCCCTGCACAGCATGGCTCATAGCTTCATTGAGTTATGCAAGCCACTACGCCATGACAAAGCTGTAATCCATGAAGGCAGCCAGTTTTCATAGCAGCATTGTTTACAGATTGAATATTGTTCCCTCTGCTATACAGTAGGTGCTTGTTGTTTACCTGTTTTATATATCATAGTGTGAGTATATTAATCCCAAACTAATTTAAACTTCCCCTCACCCCTTCTACCATCTGTGGTAAGTATGAGTTCGTTTTCTATGTCTGTGAGTCTATTTCTGTTTTATAAATAAATTCATTTGTATTACTTTATTTTTTTAGTTTCAACATATAAATGATATTATATGATACTTGTCTTTGTCATATTTACTTCACTTAATGTGATCATATGTAGGTCCATGTTGTTACAAATAGCATTATTTCATTCTCTTTTATGGATGAGTATTATTCCATTGTGTTTGTACATCACAAACAGATGACTTGGATTACACAAGTCTATACACACACATACATCTTCTTTAACTATTCAGCTGTTGATGGACATTTAGGTTGTTTCCATGTCTTGCCTATTGTTAATAGTGCTGCTGTGAACATCGGGCACTGTTTACAATATTTCCCAGGCAAGAAAACTGGAGTGGGTTGCCATTTCCTTCTCCAGGGGATCTTCCTGACATGGGGATTGGACCAGCATCTCCTGCGTTGGCAGGTGGATTCTTTAACACTGAGCCACCAGGAAGCCCCATAAATAATATATATATGTATATTTAAATAATTGAGTAAAAATATATACATGTATATAAATAACTGAATCATTTCCCTGTACACTTGAAACTAGCACAGCATTGTGAATTAGCTACAATCAAAGAAAAAAAAACTGAAAGGGTACACTGAGATTAGTTAACTAAAAGATAATGGTAGAAGGTGATTTTGGACAGTTTCCTTTGGTTGAGAGAATTTAAGTTCTCTTTTTTAAACTATTGAGATAACACATTTTATTTTTACATGTATAATTATAAAAACAATATATGCTATTATTTTTGTTATATTTTAATATATAATTTATATATTTATATATTACATAGTTTTAATTTTACATAATTTATATATATATATAATTTTTGTTATAGTCATGCTTTAGGGATATTTATATAGAAGAAAATTTTATGAACTTAATCAATGTAGTTACTATTTCCAGTATTATTCTGTCTATTGTGAAGAGCCACATTTCTATCTAGGGTGATTTTCTCTGTAACTTAAAGAACCTCCTTCAGTAATTCTTGATGTGTGGTTCTGTTGGTTATGAATATTTTCAGGTTTTGCATGTGTGGTGGTGGCATTGGTTTAATTGCTCAGTTGTGTCTGACTGAATCTTGTGGCCCCGTGGACTGTAGCCTGCCAGGCTCCTCTGTCCATGGGGTTTCCCAGGCAAGATACTGGAGTGGGTTGCCATTTCCTTCTCCAGGGTAAGTTCTCTATTTTGCTGTCACTCTAGAATCAAACTTAAGGCAGAATATGTATATGATAAGAATGTTCTTCCTTTCCTACTCCTTTTTCCCTGTGTTCGAAGTTGAGGATAAGCATGTAGTAGGACCAGTGGTGGGAGAAGGAAATGGCAACCCACTCCAGTACACTTGCCTGGAGAATCCTGTGGCTGGAGGAGCCTGGTGGGCTGCAGTCCATGGGGTCGCTCAGGGTCAGACAGGACTGAGCTACTTCACTTTCACTTTTCACTTTCATGCATTGGAGAAGGAAATGGCAACCCACTCCAGTGTTCTTGCCTGGAGAATCTCAGGGACAGGGGAACCTGGTGGGTTGCCGTCTATGGGGTTGCACAGAGTCAGACACGACTGAAGCGACTTAGCAGCAGCAGCAGCAGGACCAGTGGTCTCTAGTGCAGTGAAAAATGATATACATACTTTTTCATTGTATTAATAAACTGTATTGATTTAGGATGTTTTCCATAAATATATGTACGTATTATGGCAGACTTAGGATGTACTTCGTAGATATATGGTGGCATATTTAAAAGAAAGAGGAAAGTCACTAATTTTTGGAAACTGTATGGAAAAATGAATATGTTGGTGGTAGCCTTGTAATAATTGTGAAATCTCAGTATATAATTTTTTGTTTTATATTATACAATTTTATGTTGTTTACTTAAGTTTAAAAAGTATGTTATTGCCAGTAGGACTGTGGGTATGAATCTAAATGTTCCTAAATCTAGTGTCAGGAGAAATGTGTGTGTATTTCTGTTTGTTCTGAAATCTAAAACAGATTTTACTGTGTTTACTCATCTGCCTCCTTTCTCCCTTCCCACAGGAATTATTCGTGACAGAAGTATTTTGAAAGAAAATCTTTACAATGGCCTCAGCAGTACTTAGTTCTGTCCCCACTACTGCCTCTCGTTTTGCCTTGTTGCAAGTGGATAGTGGCAGTGGTTCTGATTCTGAGCCTGGAAAAGGCAAAGGTCGAAATACTGGAAAGTCTCAAACAAATAAATCAACTACAAATGAGAAAAAAAGAGAGAAAAGAAGAAAAAAGAAGGAGCAGCAGCAGAGTGAAGCAAATGAGGTAGCAATTATAATTATTTCACGTCTGCTTTCCCAGTAGATTGTAAGCATGAAGAGGACAGTTACTATCTTGTTGATCCATGTATCCACAGTTCCTGGTCCATAGGTACTTGGTAATTATGACTATAATGTATATATAAATATATGAATTTGTGTGTATTTGAAGTCTAATGTAATGAACATATTGAATGCCTTTCTTTTCCTGGTCTATGGAAGCTTATGTGCTCATTCCAAAAAGTTCCTGAAAAACACAGGAAGACTTAAAATGAAACAAAGATCATTTGTGAATATAAAATAAAAAAAATATTTAAAAAATCAATTGTGAATATAAAATAAAAATATTTATTCTCTAGGAACTATAACTGGAGATATAACAAATTAATATTTTGGTATGTGTTTTCTATACACATATATATGTATCTTTGAATATACAGACATGTACACACATATCTACATTCATTTTTAACTTAAATGAAAATTAGATTATATAATAGACTTTTATAACTGGCTTTTTAAAAATTAGCATGAGCAGTTTTCCATGTGAATAAATAAAAATCAACATTATTTTAAATGAGTCCACATTATTTAAAAGTATGTGGCTTTGTCATAGTTTACTTAATCAGACTATTGTGATAAACATTTAGGTTTCCCATTTTTTTTTTTTTAATTATAGGTAATAATCCTATGGCTAGCCTTGAAATGCATACATTTTTATGCGTTTGTCATCTGTTTCTTAAGGGTACTAAGTACATGGCAGATCCTTCTTCCCTAAATACTCCTAGCGTGAGTTATATGACCAACATGTAATGTGCCCATTTATTTTTAAAAGAAATACCGAAAAACAGCTCTAGCCTGTGTTTGTCTTTTAATAGAGCCGAAGGTATGTAAGGACCTTTCTCTATCACTGAATAAGAGAAGTAGTAAAAGTGTTTTTTTCCCTCTCTGTATTCATTTTATAATATCCCAAGACTGCGAAAAAGCCTTTTCAATTTGTTAATTTCCATCACCATTGCTTTCTGAGTACCTCTTTAAAATTTTGCCGTACAGGGTCACTTTTTTAAAAGACATTTTTCTCACTATATAACCTTTCAGAAGTCCAGTCTTACAGAACTTTTGATTGCCTACCATTTTCTTTTTGGAATTAATGATGATTTGGGGGAACAGAAAATAAGATAATAGTGGGGTTTACATTGCGTTACTGAGAATGAGCCTGCGGATCCTCCCTTCCCACTTGCGTAGCTATAGTTCTGTCGGTTTATTTTCTGTAATAAATCAGCACTGAATCTGCCATGGCTTCATCTCTAGCAGCATCTCCTCTACTCTGGCTTTCCCACAGCAGAAACCACCTACTTAAAGCAGTATTTGTATCTCATCACTCCCTCCTGCAGATTAGTCTGTTGATTATCAGTTAAATTGTTGATCCTTGATTTAAAGCCTCTTTATTGGTTTTTTAGGACTTCTGTAACAAAATACCACAAGCTGGGTGACTTAAAACAACAGAAATGTATTCTCTTAACAGTTCTAGAGGCTGGAAGTTCTAACCATGGTGTTAACAGGACCAGGCTCTTTCTGAGTAGAATCCTTCCTTTCCTCTCTCCTCTTCTTAGCTTCTTATGGTAGCTGTCAGTCCTCAGTGTTCCTTGGCTTCGTATATCTTTGTCTATACCTTTCATTCACTAGGGCCCAGCCTAATTCAGTTTAACCTTAACTTGATTATATTTGCAAAGATCCTTTTTCTAAATGAGGTCATATTCATAGATAGCAAGAGTTAGGCCTACAACATATTTTTTGAGGGAATACAATTTAATCCATAATAGCCTCTCAGTACTTTTCTCCCTGTTTCAACCTCTGTGTCTCAGTTTATTCTTACTGTTGGGAGTGGCTTGGCCAGTACAGTTTTAATTCATTATGTTACTTTGTGGGCTAGGCCCTGTATTTTTTGAAAAACTTATCCATTGCTTTTATTGGCAAAATCTTTAAAGCTATTAGATCACAAGTTTTGTTTTTTTCCCTTTTAGAGATACAGAGGAAACTGCTACAGTCTTTACAATGTAAGAGTAACAACATTAGCATCTGTTCTCAGTGGAACTTTTTACCTTGCAAACATTGTTACGGTAGACGCTAATGTTTGCTGCATTAGAAGCTCATTATTCTACATTAAATGTAAACAGCAGACGTCTGTAATGAGATAATCATGGGACATGAATGTTTGAACTGCTCTGTCTCTTGTCATCATATTTTAAAGTTCCTCAGACTTACTAATGTAGAGCAATCTGTATCACCTAAGATGACCTTTTTGATTTGTCCTCTTTCCCCACTGGACTGTTGTAACCAATTAGAGTATTTTCCTAACCATATATTGCTAGTTGTAGGCTCTGTATTTTTCAGGACTAGCAAAGTAGTTGCTAGAGCTCCTCACGCTATCTTCTCTCACTGTTTAAGCTTGTAAATTTATAAGCCATTAAAGTTTAATCTTACTGAACCTTAGTGTTTTGTATTTTAAAAGCACACTTGTTATCCTGTTCTCTATTCCTATAAACCCTTTAGTAAGCCAGGATCATTAAATGGGTTCAAATGGTGTTACAATAGAGTATAATCCATTTTTATTTACTAATCATTTCATCTAGAAATCCATCAAAATTTTCACAAATGGCTGGTGAAATTCTACAAAGATTACAGAAGTTCACGTACTGACTTTGTGAGTTAGCATAATGAGTATTTAGAAGTATAAAAATATTGATTTCTTCCAAAAAAAATCATTAGTATCCCAATATTGGTAAACTGAATTTAATATATATTTTTTGTTTTTTCCATAGCTCAGGAATCTTGCTTTTAAGAAAATTCCACAGAAATCCTCCCATGCTATTTGTAATGCTCAACATGAGCTTTCATTACCAAACCCAGTACAGAAGGATTCACGAGAAGAAAATTGGCAAGAGTGGAGACAAAGAGATGAGCAGGTACAGCTAAGTAAATTAAGTTGTTTTGCTTTAGTTTTCAGTGAATTTTTGCATTTTTTAGATAGCAGTGCGTCCAACCTTGACACTACTGTTCTGAGGAGCATTTTCTATTGGATTAACTCACATGTGTATGCTACTTTTAATAAGAGGTTCTGGTTTTTATCTAACTAGGAAAGCAGATAGACACATTTATTATTTTTGTTAGTTTGTTAGTTTCAACAGTTATTTTCTGAGTTTTTACTTCATCTGCCTTTTTACAAATGAGGTAGAGATAGGGAAGGTAGAAAAACAGGATTAAATTATTTAAAGAAAATCATATTTGTAAGACCAATACTAACTAGAAATACTCAGTGACAGTTTTGTTTAAGGAAGAAAGATTTTGAGGGGAAACTTTTCCTTTTCAATCTTGTTGTAAAATAGTTTGTGACGTTTCTTTTTTTAAACCTATTTGCGCAATGTTTTCTTTTATGCCTCTATTAAATAAATGTCATTAATAAGCAAATCAAAAAGATAATTTAATAAAACCAATCAGCTTCTTTTTGTGTTTGTGGTATTCAGGAAAATGACATACTAAATTTGGAATGTACTCTAGGAGATGCTGTATGTATGAAAAATGAATAGTTATTTTCTTATCTGTTAAACTGTCATTTGATCTGTTGGAAATAAATATTATTTTAGCAGATGTTTGGCTTAATGGAGTGGCTATACCTATTGTGCTTGAGTTTCAGTTTTAAAAGAATTAAACTATACTAAACCATGCTCTTAACATAAGCTATGTTAATTATAACATTTTCTATAGAAATTTGTAGTGCCTCCGGCTCATCATTACAAGCATTTGTTATTACACGGGAGCTGTGCAAAAATGATATTTCAAGGTACTGGTAAACTGGATAAATTGTCTTATTTTAGGGGGATTATTTGATTCTTTTTTTCCTTTTGCAGCATTCATTATGACATTTTATTCTGGTTTACAATTATTATTAATGATACACTTGTTTAGACAGTAATAGCATTTCCAGTGTCTTCACCAGAGAGAATTTCTCCCAGTGGCCCAAGGGGCACTGGAAAATTAATAAAAGAAAACTGCTCAATTCTGCATCAAAATAAATTCCATGTAATATGGGAACTTAAGAACAGATATTTATTGCCTTTCTTCCTGCTCCCATTGATTACCGCCAAAATGACCAGGTAATTTGGAGAAAGAAATAGTTAACTTGGCCCTAACCCTATCTAAAAATGTCATCCAAGGCTGAAGAACTTTGAGGAATTTCTACTAGATATACTGTTGATGGGTCACTTAGGAAAACCTGGTACCTTATTTGGAAGTCTGACTTGTAGGAAAATAATCTAAGTCCTGGGAAGTAGCGTAGTTCCTGGGATAATTAACACTGATAAGTAAAGAAGAGATAAGGCAAGCTCTGGAACTGATAAACAGTATACCACTTGGAATCTATTATACTGTGTGGAATAATCGATTTTAAAAATAGGGACCAGACTGACTGTAGTAGGCAGAAGGCGTGCAGTTGTGGTGGGTATTCTTTACACAGGGCAACAGCACTGTGAGAAACTCCTGTATGTCTTTACAACAAATGGTTTTGGGGAAACTGGATATCCACTGCCAAAAGAGTGACATTCAAACTGAGCTGGTTGAAAAGCTGGATATAGAAATCTTGCCTGTTATATGACTATTTATTTTAAATACAGAAGAGTAATACCAAGACAAAGTTTCCTACTTCTAAATTGTCAAAATGATAACGTAAATTTACATCAACTAAGCTTCAGCATAAAATCTGAGAGCTGCATTAAACAGCAACAAGATAGACGGTAAAGAAGCATCCATTACATCTACTTAGGAGCAAGCACTGGATCTTAATCTCATGTCAACGGAAGAAAAGTTTCTGCCACAAAAAAGGAGAACATTGTACTTAATGTCCAAAGTGAAAGTGTAGTTTGAAAAAGATTTGTTACAGGGAACAGAAATTTATTTTAGACAGCACTTGTTTTTTGTTTTAATAAAAACCAAGGAGCTAGAACATTTTACGAAAGTCGAGGTGGCAGTTAACGTTATGTGGACTACAGTCCACAGAGCCCCACAGTCTGACATGACTGAAGTGACTTAGCATACACAGTACTGATTCCAGTGTTACCTTTTTAAAATTTTACATCATGGCTCAAAAATAATAGAAAAATCTCTTCTAATGGATGTTGAATGAAAAATAGATCAGAATCTGCGTATTTCTTTCTCCTGTTGTATTGATTCAGACCCCACATATCACTGATTTAGTCCAACTCTGAAGTGAAATGTCTGCTAGCATGTGCATAGCTAATTGTTTTCTCACATTGTATCCTCTAGTCCACCTGATAAAGGCGTTTTGCCAATAGCTTATTCTCTTTTTTGTTTGTGAGAGTGATATTTCTCATTAACCTTGTGGCTGGTATAATAAGTCTCTTGGTGATAGTTTGACTTGCACTCGATTTCACTATAGGAAGAGTGCTCTTTGTGTTTTGTTTTTTTTTTACTTTTTCTTTAGCAACAAAATTCATCACTTTTGTTCTCCAAAGCATTACTTAGTACTTGTTTTGGAAAAACTCATACAGGTCACTGCACTTTGAAAGTGAAACAAAACCTATATCTTTAGGTCACTGGTCTGACCATATTTCATAGCAGAAAACTAGGAACAAATAGACTGATGGTTCAGTAAATTGAAATGTCAAGTATTTGGTCTTTGTTGTCAGCTAAGTTGTGTCTGACTCTTTGCAACCCTGTGGACTTCAATATGCCAGGCTTCCCTGTCCTTCACTATCACTCAGAGTTTGCACAAACTCATGTCCATCCAACCATCTCATCCTATGTTGTCCTCTTCTGCTGTCAGCCTTTCTCAGCATCAGGGTCTTTTCCAGTGAGTTGGCGTTTCACATCAGTGGCCAAAGTGTTGGAGCTTCAGCATCTGTCCTTCCAGTGAATATTCAGGGTTGATTTCCTTTAGGATTGACTGGTTTGATCTCTGTGCTGTCCAGGGGACTCTCAAGAGTCTTCTCCAGCACCACAGTTCAAAAGCATCAATTCTTTGGTGCTCAGCCTTCTTTATGATCCAATTCTCACATCCATACATGACTACTAGAAAAACCATAGCTTTGACTATATGGACCTTTGTCGGCAAAGTGATGTCTCTGCTTTTTAATATGCTATCTAGGTTTGTCATAGCATTTCTTCCAAGGAGCAAATGTCTTTTCATTTCGTGGCTGCAGTCACCATCTGCAGTGATTTTGGCACTCAAGAAAATAAAATCTGTCACTGTTTCTGTGTTTTACCTATCTGTTTGCCTTGAAGTGATGGGACTGGATGCCATGGTCTTAGTTATTTAAACATTAAGTTTAAAGCCAGCTTTTTCACTCTTCTCTTTCACCTTCATTAAGAGGCTCTTAATTTTGGTATTTTAATTTTCTATTATTTTCCTTTTTAGCTGTGTATATGATACCACTTTTGTCCTGACACATACAGATTTATATTCTGTATTCACTGTATTAGAGTCCTGTTCATTTTTTAAATTAATGCTGTTTTTATAAGCTGTATTATTTACTACTTTCATTGCTACTTTTAATCCTTCCATGAATCAGTGAACTATTTTTATTACTTTGATATATAATTAAAGCACTCAACTTAGTAAATGTAAACAGCACTCAGAAGATATGAAGGTGTGTTAGCTGACTTGAACGGAACATGATCATTAGTATGAACACATAGTTTTTGCAGAATATTGACAACTTTTAAAATCATAACGTTCAATAAGATTATTTGAAGTTTTCTGGGAAATAATTCTGCTTTCTACACTTTGAAAATCATTGAGTTAGAGGAGCAGAGGGCACTACTGCTACTGTGGCTAAACACTTGGTTGCAAGTGTTAAATGTTCTCAGAATTATGTCCTGTGTTCTGCAGTAACCCTGTTCCCATGATGCCTATGAGAATTGGAAATTAACTCTTCATTTGGGATTTGTTTTGCTTGGATTTAGAGTGGGTAAAATATTTATGGTACTTTGATTTGCAAATTTTAAAAAATGTAGTCCTAAAATATTTACTGTCCTCATTTTTCATCAGTTTTTCATACTCTTTAACTGATCATAAACCCTTGAGCCTATAGGTTTATTTAAATAGAAAAAAAAAATGTTTTACTGCTGAATAGGGATAGGAGGCATGAAGGAAGCCAAGAGGAAGGGAGTCTGAAGTACTCCATCTTGGACACATGTAAATATCTTCTCCAATCCTGTAGGCATTTTAGGGTCATTTCCTCTTTTTCTTCCTTTCGTCCTCTTCCCATGGGTACAAAGAAAATGATGAGCAGCTCTCAACTTGCAAACTTACATATAAGGTACTTTTTAAGAATCATGGTTTTATTTGCATTTTCTTATCCAGTATCTGTCTTTCAGGCCCAAACTTTTTTCCCCTCTCAGTTCTGCCTCTACATGTACTGATAATTAATTACATTGAAAACTACATTTATAGCAGTCTTATGATTAATTCTCTAATTTAGACAACTTTAGGGAATTTGGAATCATGCTTTCTTTCTTTTTCCTTATATTGTAGCTTTGTGCTACCTTTCTCCCTGTTATCAATCCTTGTTCTAAAACTTGGTCATTCTTTGCTGAGAAATGATGTTCTTTGTTTCCTGCATTGCTATGGTCAGGTCCAGGTTTCTGTATGCTGGGACTGCAGTAGTTTAGCCAGACCCATTGATTCTAAGTTCTCATTCTCCTAATACGCCAGTTTATTTCTTTAAAATCACTCTTAATCAGTGTTCCTCTTTCATCTTTCCTGAATTCCTAGTTTTTAGGGAGTGTCTGGAACCCAATTTTACCTATCTAAACAATCTTATTTTCTACTGTTCTCCAGCATAGAGAAGAGGAATTCTAATTAACTGTGTGCAACTCTTGTGCAAGGTAGGCACTGTACTAGGTACGTTACATATATTATAGCTTTAAATTTTTTAAAGTACCCTGCAAGGTAGGTATTTCAGTTTTCTTTTTATGTATAAATAAACTTGAGATTCCTGAGAAGGCAATGGCAGCCCTCTCCAGTACTCTTGCCTGGAAAATCCCATGGATGGAGGAGCCTGGTAGGCTGCAGTCCATGGGGTCGCTAGGAGTCGGACACGACTGAGCGACTTCACTTTCACTTTTCACTTTCATGCACTGGTGAAGGAAATGGCAACCCACTCCAGTGTTCTTGCCTGGAGAATCCCAGGGACAGGGGAGCCTGGTGGGCTGCCATCTATGGCACAGACACTACTGAAGTGACTTAGCAGCAGCGGCAGTGGCAGCAGCAAACTTGAAATTCACAGAAGAATGTAACTTGCCCCGTGTCACAACTAGCATGGGTAGAAGAGAAATTTAAATCATCCACCTGTGTGATCTCTCAAAGCCTGTGTTTTTTTCACATTCCTCTTGTATTTCATAGAATTCATCTTTTATCATGTATCCCATGATGTGTCTGTTCTTAATATCATACTTTTGTTCAGATGACTCTTTCCTCCTAAAATACTTTCATTCCTTTTCTACCTATCCAAAAGATATCTATCCCTTAAAGACCAACTTAGTTTCTTTTGTGTATGCTTCTTTGTTCTTGTTTACCTTTTTTCCCTCAACTTTCGTAGCACTTTTAATATCTTATTCTGTTCTCTTTGTGTCATGTACGTAAGTTTTCTGTTCCCAACTAGGGTAGAAATGCTTTGAGGGCAAAAACCAAATTTATGCTTCTTTAAGGCCTACAGGCAAAGCACATAGAAGGTTCTCTATGAATCCTTATAAACTAATTGATCATATAGTGACATAAGTTTTTTGTAGTTTTCATAAAGCTAAGCTGAAATTTAAATCATTTTATCCTAATTGTATTTCCTTGTATACTAGTTTTTGTTAATAATTAAAAGGTAGATATGTAAGCTCTAAACCATTATATTTAGAATCAAATGTTGGGGAGAGCCATATTTTTTACTTTTAAAAGTTCCATTTCATTCATTTTTATCATGCTCTTAGAATCAGCTACCTATATACTTACGTTATATGAGATAATATGAAAAAGAATAATGACATCTTGCAAGACTCCCACCTTCATCACCTCTTCTCTTGCCCAGGGATTTATTTTTGGAATATTAGTCAGAATATGTGACATATTGGAAATAATCTTAAATGCCTTTTCTGTAAATTTTAAATGTTATTAATACAGATTAATAGCATGGTGGTTAATTGAAACAACTTAGCTCAGAATAAATTTAAGAAGTTTTGTTACTTTTTCTATGGGGTTACGTTTGCTATGCTCTAATTATATTGAAATATTTTGTACTCTGTTTGCTTTGTGTTTTGGTGGAAAGATTGATGTAAATTTCCTTTTTTTGTGTGATACTAACATGAATCCATGTCATTAACATAAAATATGCAGATGATACTGCTCTAACGGCAGAAAGTGAAGAGGAACTAAATAGCCTCTTGATGAAGGTGAAAGAGGAGAGTGAAAAATCTGGCTTGAAACTCAACATTCAAAAAACTAAGATCATAGCATCCAGTCCCGTCACTTCATGACAAATAGAAGGGGGAAAAATGGAAACAGTGACAGGTTTTATTTTCTTGAGGTCCAAAATCACTGCTGATGGTGACTGCAGCCATGAAATGAAACGATACTTGCTCTTTGGAAGAAAAGCTATGACAAACCTAAACAGCATATTAAAAAGCAGAGACATCACTTTGTCGACAAAGGTCTGCATAATCAAAGCTATGGTTTTTCCAGTAGTCACGTGAGGGTGTGAGAGTTGGATCACAAAAAAGGCTGAGTGCCTAAGATGCTTTGATGCTTTGGAACTGTAGTGCTGTTGAAGACTCTTTTGAGAATCCCTTAGACAGCACAGAGATCAAACCAGTCAATCTTAAAGGTAATCAACCCTGAATATTCACTAAAGGACTGATACTGAAGCTGATAAAACTCCAGTAATTTGGCCACTGATGTGAAGAGCCAACTGCATTGGAAAAGACCCTGATGCTGGGAAAGACTGAAGGCAGGAGAAGAGGGCAACAGAATGAAATAGTTGGATGGCATCACCGACTCAATGAATATGAGTTTGAACAAACTCTGGGAGATGGTGAAGAACAGGGAAGCCTGGCATCCTGCAGTTCATGGGGTCACAATGAGTTAGACATGGCTTAGTGACTGGACAACTACAACAACAACATGAATCCAATTTCTTTTTACCTTTTAACTGTATATTCTTTAAATGCACATTTATATAATAAAGTATAAAAAGTTAACCTTTAAGAAAGATTACTTTTTCCTGATCATTATTCATTTGGATTGAAGTAATTCTTCAGTTCTTTCAGTTATTCCTTAGAAAAGTATGTATAATTCACTTGGGAATTAACGAGAATTTCTGTATGCCCTTATTTACGATTTTAATTCTCATTGGATTTTTCTCCGAGTTAGATCAATTTTTTGTGGTAAACCTAGTTTTCCCTCTCTTTTTGTTGTCTTAGTATAGGGTTGGATGTGATACTTTCAAAGGGATAACATTGATTAGAAATAAATGATTTATCAGGTCCTGATGTCCAGTGTTAACATTTTTCTAATTTTCAAGATATCCCTTTGAAACAGATTACTCCTTTTAGGAACTGATTTCTGTTTTAATTCAGTTTTTTTAAATTGTTAAGGAGCAGAAACAATTCTGAGAAACTTTGGCAAAAAATAATTTGGTAAATGATACTAATGAACAGATTTGAATTAAAAACTAAACAATGAGACCTTGGGAAAGAGGAAAACTAAGAAATTCTGGGGTGCTCTTAGGCATGAACTAGTAGAGCTAGTATACTCACTTTTAGAGGCTATAATCCACTGATTGAACCCTACTCACTTTGTGTTTGTTCTCAAAATTTAATTCCCAAGAGAACAAAAAATAGCTCGGTCCTTTGCTCCCATCCTGTTGGTGGTTGCAATGGCAGCTGGGGTGTTTGTGGGTATGCTAGTGAGTGGTGTAAAGAATCAGGTGGTGACTGTCTTGCCAGAATCCTAGGACACTGGATTGAAGTGCTGTTATTCAAAGGAATGAAGGAAGATATTGTGGACAGATTAAAAGCAATGCCCATTGAAGTTATGTTTTTATTATATGGTATGAATAAGTTGACACATACATGTAAACAAATCCAGGATAGTTTACTGTTGTCCTATTGCAGCTATCCTATATTGAGCTGCATACCTGACCTCCAAAGGTAGACAACCCAAAGTCTCATTGAGCTACGGTACCAGTTCTGTTGGGCAGTTAGGAAAAGTAAGTCTTAAAGACTAATTTGATTGGAGGTGGCAGGAGGTGGATTGTCAGAGGTTAAGGTGAGACTGAGTGGTGAGAGAGAGGAACCAAAAGATACAGATCACAAAGAATCGTTTTACTCTTTTGCTGTCTCACATACAGGGTCATCACTGCCATCTTTCTATATTCCATATATATGTGTCAGTATACTGTATTGGTGTTTTTCTTTCTGGCTTACTTCACTCTGTATAATAGGTAAAAAAAAAAAAAAAAAAGAATCGTTTTACTATAGTAGTATTAGATGACTTTAAAGGTAGACCAGTCATACAAAAGGAATAAAAAGAAAACAGTAAAAAGATGCACTGTAATTTTTCTGTAACATCAGGCATATGCCAAAACAATTGGTCATCTTATTTAAAGATTCTGTACCTGCAAATTAGTCTGTATTAAGGATATGGTATGTTTTATAATGCTTATTGAGTTTTTAGTATTCTTATTTGTTTTTAGTAACATTATATTTTCTGTCTCCAAAACTAGATACCATCTTTGACATCTGTTATAGTGTCAATTTCTTTGTAGGATTTTTTTTATTAGAGTAAGAAGATTGTGTTACACAACAGATAACTGGCAATTAGGAAGTAAAAATATCAAAATTGTAAGGTTTTGCTTTGGTATCATCTATAAAACATGGAGTTCTCTACTTTGGTATGGATAGATAACTTTGGAGAACCCAACTATTTTTTAAAATATTTGTTTTCTTATTCTGTATATATTATCATGGTTATTTCACTGATGTCGTATAATGCTATATCTGTTTATTGTAAAACTTTTTACTTTTAGCTGACATCTGAAATGTTTGAAGCAGATCTTGAGAAGGCATTGTTGCTGAGTAAATTAGAATATGAAGAACACAAAAAGGTATTTACACATTTATTGATTTAGATATTTTAAGTCGTCAAAAGTTTGAACCAGTCTTCCTGAATTTTGTATAAAAGTTCTCCTTTAAAGTCTGTTGTAAAAATCCATCCTTGTATCAAAGTATTAACATAAAGTTTTTATGAGATTCTACTCAAGTTTTGAGAGATACCACAAACATGTGGACTAAGCTTTGTCTGGTGATTTGGAAAGTTTAGTTAAGAAATTTCTCCACCCACGGTGAAAGGGAGAGAGGAAATGAATAGCAGATGGTTTACTTTAACTTATTTTAAATGAACATAGAAAATAGTTAAGATTTAAAAATTTGAGTAACTCTGTATACAGGGGCATCCATTAAAAGACCCTCTACTGAAGATACACTGTAGTTAAAGTAAATGAGAGGACGTTTCTGATAATTTGACCTTGTGAATTTAGCATTTATCACTAAGCTTTGATATTGGGCTATGTGTTGAAATGCATTATATAGCTTGTAACTGTAGGGATATTTAAGCAAAAAGTAGCATTTGTTTCTATTTTCTGTATTTAAATTGAGCATTTATATTATCTCCATATCGTTTAACATTTTAGTCTTTTGCACACATTGGTAATTTTTTTTGGTCTGTAAAATTTATTCAACTTGTGGTTGCTTAGTGGTTGATCATAAATGGCCTTTGGACTTAAGAGCCTTTAGACTATATCACTGTACACTAACTCCTTCACTCAACATGAAGGTTGTAGAGGAGCGAACATTTACAGTAGATGATTTTGCTATTTATTTGTAGCTCAAGGGAAGAGGATGAAAGTTGCCATTAGACTGGAGTGGTACACTGTATGCGTTAGTTTCATTTTTCATGTCCCTATTTGTATTATCTGGAATAATCAAGAATAACTGTAATCCTTACTGTTATTTGTTCATTTAGACACAAAGGTGGCAATTACAAAAGTGGATTCAGCTAGCTTTACTATGATTTAATCATTTAAATGAACTTTTCAGATTACACTGGAAAAATCCTTCTGACTTGCTCGATTCGAAGATAAAATTTATCAAATAGAATATTATCTTACAGTGATGATTTGTTGTTAAATATATATCTACATTCTAAAGTTAAAAGGATTAGCCATACCTTTAGAGGAGGAGTAGAGTAGATGGTATTGGTAAAATATGCTCCCAGCCAGTTTTTTTTGAGGCAGTCATAGGCCTGGTACCTAAAAGCGCAGGTTTTGTCAGACTATAATAATTCTCAGAGAATGGTCAAACTCCTTTTCTATGTGATGGCTGCTGCTGCTGCTACTTAGTTGCTTCAGTTGTGTCCAGCTCTGTGCTGCCCTATGGACTACAGCCTGTGGACAGGCTTCTCTGTCCATGCAGTTCTCTAGGAAAGAATACTGGAGTGGGTTGCCATACCTTCCTCCAGGGGATCTTCTTGACCCAGGGATCAAACCCGGGTCTCCTGCATTGCTGGCACATTCATTACTGCTGAGCCACGAGGGAAGCCCCATGCAATGGCTAGTTTGATGTGATTACACTGATGTAGATATTAAGTCAGTATTCCAATAAAATAACTATGATTATTTTAGCCTAAAGGTTTTCGTAATAGCTAAAGTGTGGGATGGCATTTTCTATCCTGTTACTCACTCACCAAATATTTTTTTGAAGTCAAAAATTGCTAGGCATGCAATACAAAGGTAGAGACATGGTCCAAGCTATTGAATTTAGTAGAAGGAGTGAAGTGAGAGACACACATATAATTGTAGTGTATAGTATTGAGAGATTTTATGTTTTCATTGCAGTGGGAATTCAGTAAGATAGAATTTTCTGTGCTTTTGATGGGGGTGGATTTTAGGAAAGGATTCTTTTTTTGTTTGTTAAATCTGAACTGTTACAGTATGTAAATATAAGATGTATAGTGTGTTAGTTTGATATATTTGTATACTGTAGTATGATTGCCAGTAAAGTGATATTTATCATATGATAGTGTTGTAGTATATAGTATTGATTTTTATTCATTATACTGTGCATTGGATCTCTGTGGTTTATTTATTACTCTTTATAAGTTTGTATACTTAAACACCATTGGTCTCATCTTACCATCCCCTGGTAACTACTTTTACTCTTTTTTAATAGGTTTGACTTTATTTTTTCAAAAAAGATTCCTCATATAAGTGATATCATTCAGTACTTCTCTTTCTCTAACTTATTTCACTGAGCATAATGTTATCAAGGTCTATCCATATTGTGACAGGATATCTTAGGATGGCAGGATATCTTAGGAAAAGGTTCTTAAAGAGGAGTCTTACTTGATGTATTAAAAGTTCATCAGTAGGCAAGAGAAAGGCATTCTCAAGGAAGGAGAGGGGAGTTTATATCTTATATGTATACATGTGAAAGAGTAGCATTTTGAAAAACTGTAATTTAGTACCTAGAGTTGCTGGAGATTCTGCCTCCAGAATAGACTATAAACACTGTGTGCAGACTTAGGAGATTGACTTTTATACATTTGTTGGGAGAGAGCTGTTGAATATTTTTAACTTTTAGATTTCAGGTTTTCATTTTAGAAACTCATGCTATAACAGTGTAGAAGATGAGTGGTGGGGCTAAAACTAGAGAGTATTGTAATGTCAGGCTAAAGAAGGCAAGGGAAATGACCAAGTATGAAGTCCATGGGGCTGCAATGAGTCAGACACGACTGAGTGACTGAACTGAACTGAACTTCCCTGCTGGGGATGAATAAAAGAGAATAGATTTAAGAGCTCTTTAGGAGATAAACTCAACAAGACCTAGTAACTAATTTGCACATAAAATATAAAGGAAGAATAGGCAAGGATCACTGAGGTTTCTAGCCTAGACAGTGTAATGATGGTGACATTAAATAAGGTACTCACTAGGAATTCAACATACTTAGTTTGCAGATGTTTCTTGAACATTCCATGTGAGTTGTCTGTACATACACAAGTCATCAGATAGAACTTGAAATTTTGAGTTTGAGGAACAACAGGTATAAAGAATATGAAGATAGCTTAAGAATGGAATAATGGTGAACAGCAGCTGCATTTTAAAGAACATAGTTGGGAAAAGAGAAACCAGTGAAGGAGAAATAAGCATAGTCAGAAGTGTATTGAGGAAACCAAGAGATAACTTAAAAAAAAAAGTCTTTGGATTTGGCTTTGAAAAAGAAAACTGAAAGTGTGAGTTGGTCAGTTGTGTCTGACTCTGCCACCCCATGGACTGTAGCCTCTGTCCATAGAATTCTCCAGGCAAGAATACTGGAGTGGATTGCCATTCCCTTCTCCAGGGAATCTTCCCAACCCAGAGATCGAACCTGAGTCTCCAGCACTGCAGGCAGATTCTTTACCATCTGAGCCACCAGGAGGCTGACTTTAATTTTAGTGTCAGAGACTAAGCAGAAGCCAGATTTCAGTTTGTTTGAGAAAAGAAATGGACCCTAGATTATTGTGTTAACTTTGGTCCTGAAATGAAGAAGAGGATGAGCAACTCAGAGTTATAGATCAAGGTATAGCTTTTAATTTTTATTTTAGTGTTTAATAGGCAAAAGATTAAGTATATCCGTAAACAGGAAACTTTTTATACAGTTTGACTATCCTCTGTTTTGATTTTTTATTTGCCTCTTATCTTTAAAAATATAACTTTAAGAAACATATTGTATATTGGTGAATTGATTTTCCTGGTGTAAACCAAGCTTAATTATTGTTGGTTAATTTTTTTTTAGGAATATGAAAATGCTGAAAATGCATCGACTCAGTCAAAGTTTATGAATAAAAAAGACAAAAGAAAGACTCATCAGGGAAAAGACAAACCTCTCACAATATCACTAAAAGAGTTTCAATCTGAAGGTAATATATGTACAAAATCTATTAAGCCAGAGAAACTATTCTGAGTCTTTGTATACTTAAGTTTAAGTACCTTTCTAATTTGTAAACTAAGGTTGTTTCATTATTATGTTACTTAGAATGTAAAACATGTAAACCTGCTTGGAAATAAACTGTTTGGGGGTTAAAGTGATTTAAAGACAGTCATTAAAACCTCATAAAATTTCAGTAAGAATTTATCTTTCTGTATTTCTGAATTTGCCCCTTTTCTAAAATTCACTGAAAATTAAAATTGATATTTGTGGTTTTGAGTCATCTTGAAACATATTATTGTCCTTACACATAAAGAGTCGGACACGACTGAGCGACTGAACTGAACTGAACTGAACTGAACACATAAAGTAATTTGACTTACACTAGACCAGAAATAGGGGGCTTCCCAGGTGGCGCAGTGGAAAAGAATCTGCCTGCCAGTGCAGGAGACATAGAAGACATGGGTTCAATCCCTGGGTTGGAAAGATCCCCTGGAGAAGGAAATGGTAACCCACTCCTGTAATCTTGCCTAGAGAATCCCATGGTCAGAAGAGCCTGGTAAACTACAGTCCATGGGGTTGCAAAAGAGTTAGACACGACTTAACAACTAAATAACAAGCCATGCTTACACCAATCAAAACAGTTGCTGAACGGACAAACAGCAAGGTCCAACTGTATTGCAGGGAATTATATTCAAAGGAAAATATGAGTAGTGTCTGACCAAATGGACAGCTGTTTGTTCATTGATCTTGAAGTCAATTTGACTCTTACGAATTTAAACTTAATACATGGGTCATCCCATAGACTGTAGCCCACCAGGCTCCTCTGTCCATGGAATTCTGCAGGCAGAGAATACTGGAGTGGGTTGCTATTCCCTTCTCCAAGGGATCTTCCCAACCTGGGGATCGAACCCAGATCTCCTGCATTAGAGGCAGATTCTTTACCATCTAAGCCACCAGGGAAACTGTCAATGAGGATTAGTAAGACCATAACAGTAATATATATATAAAAAAAAAAACTTCACTGTTTTTAGAAACAAGCCTGTCTGTGAGTTCAGTTCAGTCGCTCAGTCGTGTCCCAACTCTTTGCGACCCCATGAACCGCAGCACGCCAGGCCTCCTGTGCATCACCAACTCCCGGAGTACACCCAAACCCATGTCCATCAAGTCGGTGATGCCATCCAACCATCTGATCCTCTGTCATCCCCTCCTCCTCCTGCCCTCAGACTTTCCCAGCATCAGGGTCTTTTCAAATGAGTCAGCTCTTCGCATCAGGTGGCCAAAGTATTGGAGTTTTAGCTTCATCAGACCCTCCAGTGAACACCCAGGACTAATCTCCTTTAGGTTGGACTGGTTGGATTTCCTTGTAGTCCGTGAAGTTAGGAATAAATTAGAGGATTGCATTGTTTACATTTAAGGATGAGGAAAGTTTTTCCTGTAGCTGACTTTTCTGATTAAGTCACTTTGTTTTGGGATTAAAAGAACAGATACATGTTAATTTCCAATTTTAGTAAGAATGATTTTATATAAGAGTTATGTCATTATAAACTAGGCAAAGATATGAAAAGAATGTTTTTAAAAACTTTATCATATGTTTAAATACTATGTAAATTTATTAGATGAGTTGAGAATGACATTAGTATGATATTGTTAAAGGCAAGCTGCACAACTATTTTAAAACATGATAAACACTAGCATGGTTCTTTCCTGGGTTTCTGGCTTCACATTGAATACTAAGTAGAACATGCAAGAAGAATGACTGAGTAACCTTTCAGGATTTGGTAGTTTGACCTGAAACACGATTTTGACATTTACTGGGTTTATGGACTCTATTCTGATCAGTGGATGCTTTAGAGAATTGGACCCAGCTTTTAGATTTGCAAATAGATTTCTCATAAGAAACTGTGCTGTTAAATTATTTTTAGTCCTTGAGAATGGAAAGTTTCTACTGTGCCTGAGAAGCATCGTTAAACATTAGATACCTTGATCATCTCCAATTTAAATAAGAACACTTGCTACCTATTAGTTTCAACCTTTTGTCTATTTGGATTCCCTGTGTCTTCCTTGTAATCATTTCCCAGAAATACCATGTTGTTACTAAGTCAGTGGTTTGTTTAATTTCGATATAGTTGTGTCAACATAAATATACATTAATTTTTAGGATTTTTTTCACAGTATTATCACTATAATATGTAGTTTTAAAATTTAAAAAAACCTAGCTAATAGTTTTACAGGACACAATTTACTATTCTACCTTTTATCCCACAAAGACAGTGGTTTGTACAATCTTTACCCTGTGATTTGATTTTAGACATGTTTACCTCCCTTCAAGTGCTCCCCCCCAAAAAATAATTATGTGAGATAACAAATCTAAAATATATGAAATTCAAATGTTTAGAATTTAATAATACCCCTTGGTATGGGTGACATTTAGTGAGATATGAATCCTTAAGCTGAGCAAATTAGTAATTATATGGTAAGTTTTAACATCTTATCCCTAGAAAAGTAAATCTGATGTGAGTCCCAGACAACCCCCAAATGACTTCTGTAACTCTTATTGTTGTTGCTCAGTCGCTAAGTTGTATCCAACTCTTTTGCGACTCCATGGACTGTAGCCCACCAGGCTTCTCTGTTCATGGAATTTCACAGGCAAGAATATTGGAGTGAGTTGCCATCTCCTTCTCAAGGGAATCTTCTTGATTCAGGGATGTAGGCGGATTCTTTACTGCTAAGCCACCAGGGAAGCCTGGTGTAACTCTTATAATTTTGAAATTCTTTTCAATAACTTAGTTTAAATATTTTGTACATATTGAAATATTTTATATGTTAATGTCCTTCAGTGTAGTCTCACTATTTTTTTTTTGTTTGTTTACAGATCACATTAGTAAAAAGACTGAGGTAAGTGTTATTGTAACCATCTTTATTTTAGAAAACATTTGTTGGTTTTAAGAGTAGTACTTTAGTGTTTATAAGTTTTTTTTTTTGAGATATAGCCATTTAAAGGATAGCCCATGTTTGTCATGAATAATTAAACTCGATCCTTTGTCTTGCAATTAAAATGATATAAAGTACAGTAGGATAAAAATACTATTTACATGAAATACAGTATCATTTGACTTTGAGGTGAGGTGAAGTCGCTCAGTCGTGTCCGACTCTTTGCGACCCCGTGGACTGTAACCTACTAGGCTTCTCTGTCCATGGGATTCTCCAGGCAAGAATACCGAAGTGGATTGCCATTTCCTTCTCCAGGGGATCTTCCCGACTCAGGGATCGAACCCAGGTCTCCCGCATAGGAGGCAGACGCTTTAACCTCTGAGCCACCAGGGAAGCCCATCATTTGACTTTAGCATCCTAATTATTGTGTGTCTAAAGGTTACCACATGTAAGCTTAAAATTTTAGGGAAAAGTGGTATAATACTTGAAACTTGATTAAAAAAAATCCTGAAACCATGACTCAGAATATTTTGGAGTTATAGAAATTGTGAGGTAAGCTCTGATTTTGTTTATACCTGTGAATAAGATTAACCTGGTCATATATTTCTCTTATCATTTGCCATTAGAGGGTAGTGCAACCTACACATACTTTTCTAGTGTTATTGGTTACTTTTTTCTGTTAAAATTAATACAGACTCTATAAACCTTTTAGCATTGGCAGATACTTCTATAAAATACCTTCTAATATTGAGGAAGGTACTGATAAAATGTTAAGAGTTCTTTGGCTTCTTTAGGTAATAATCTAAGGTTTCATTATTTTTGTGTCATGTATGTTTTCTTGTTAGTAATTCCATTAATTGATTTTTTTAATAGTCAGATGTTCCTTGATTTCACTGTAGAATACATACATAGTTTTGACTATTGTTGTTTCAGATGTTTTCTTGACAGGTCAGGGAAATGAAATCCTCTCTAAGAAAACCACATCTATATAACTCTGTAACTATATTAGTAATATAATCCTCAGCTGTGCACTCAAACACAAAACTCATTTATTGTTAAAACAGATGACTGAAATTATTTTCAAGTTATTTACAAGCCACTATCACTGTTTTTAGATTGAAATTTAAATGACTGCAAATATAGACTGAATATTATATATTAGAAGATCCTCTGAAGAAGGGAATGGCTACCCACTCCATAATTCTTGCTTGGAGAATTCCATGAACAGTGGGCTACAGTCCAGGGGATCACAAAGGGTTAGACACGACTGAGTGACTAACACACACACACATTAATTTTGTGTTTTAAAGTGGAAGATGTGTACTTTTGGACTGATTTCTTTTAATCCATTGATTTATTGGGAGGGTAGTTTTATGCAAATGATAAAGCAGTTACACGTATTCTTTAGATAGTACTGGCAACTGTTAGTGGAGGGAAAGATAATTTTTATGAGCTATTTATGCTTGCTTTTTTTACTTTACTGACATGAAAGGAAAAAAAAAGCAGACTGACAGGATCTATTTAATATATTTAACCCAAGTTGCATTTAAACAAACATGTGACATAACATATGTTTTGTGTTTCATTATAGTTCTAGGGCTGTATTTATCTATTTTTAAATAATTTGATATGTAATAAAATTC
>SJYT01067729.1:165710-186798 GCA_006410635.1 Cephalophus harveyi | reverse complement strand
GGAGTAATCTTGATAATTAAGATGTTGTAAACATTTGTAAATGCAGTCTAATTATAATTTATTTCCTACATAAATATTTTAAGAAATTGGTCACAAAAATATGTATCACATTATTCTATGATATGTATTAAAAGTATACCAAAGTTATGTTCTGCTACTGTTGAATGTATTACTGATTTTCTGGGGATTTGGATACTTAAACTGAAGAAATTGAAGAAAATAGGGAAATTGAAGAAATTAGGGAAATTCTTAAATTGAAGAAAGTAGGGAAAACCACTAGACCATTCAGGTATGACCCAAATCAAATCCATTATGATTATACAGTGAAAGTGACAGATTCAAGGGATTAGATTTCATAGAGTGCCTGAAGAACTATGGATGGATGTTCGTGACATTGAACAGGAGGCAGTGATCAAGACCATTCCTAAGAAAAAGAAATGCAAAAAGGCAAAATGTTGTCTGAGGAGGCCTTTCAAATAGCTGAGAAAAGAGAAGCTAAAGACAAAGGAGAAAAGGAAGGATATTCCCATTTGAATGTACAGTTCCAAAGAAGAGCAAGGAGAGATAAGAAAGCCTTCCTCAGTGATCAATGCAAAGAAATAGAGGACAGCAATAGAATGGGAAAGACTAGAGATCTCTTCAAGATAATTAGAGATACCAAGGGAACATTTCATACAACGATGGGCACAATAAAAGACAGAAATGGCATGGACCTAACAGAAGCAGAAGATATTAAGAAGAGATAGCAAGAATACACAGAAGAACTATACAAAAAAGATCTTTATGACCCAGATAACCACGAATGTGTGATCACTCACCTAGAGCCAGACATTCTGGAATGCAAAGTCAAGTGGGCTTTAGGAAGCATCACCATGAACAAAGTTAGTGGAGGTGATGGAATTCCAACTGAACTATCTCAAATCCTAAGAGATGATGCTGTGAAAGTGCTGCATTCAGTATGCCAGCACATTTGGAAAACTCAGCAGTGGCCACAGGACCACAGGAAAAGGTCAGTGTTCATTCCAATCCCAAAGAAAGGCAATGCCAAAGAATGTTCAAACTACTGCGCAATTGCCCTCATCTCACACGCTAGCAAAGTAATGCTCAAAATTCTCCAAGCCGGGCTTCAACCGTATGTGAACCGAGAACTTCCAGATGTTCAAGCTGGATTTAGAAAAGGCAGAGGAACCAGAGATCAAATTGCCAACATCCATTGGATCATAGAAAATGCAAGAGTATTACAGGAAAACATCTGCTTTTGCTTAACTCTCTCCACTTCCCTTGAGTGTGGGATGTATTTAATAACTTGCTCCCAAAGGTAGAGTGTAGAAAGGGAGGGAAAGTAACTACACTGGAGAAACCTGGCAAATACAGCCTTGCCAGGTGATAAATGTTAATATTAGTGTTAAATCATGTTGGTAGTATGTATCCTTGATGTGATGAGAACGGCCTAATCCTCTGTGGTTTTTTCCCCTAAAACACATATCTAGTTTTGAGAAAAACATCAAACAAATGCATATCCAGGACCATTCTACATAATAACTGATACATTGTACAAAGTAATACATACATTGTACCTGTATGACTTGAAAATATAAAGGTCATCAAAAACGAAGTCTGAGAAAATGTCATGGCTCAGAGAAGCCTAAGGAGACAGGATAACTAAATGTAATATATCCTGGATGGGATCTTGGAACAGAAAAAGAACATTAGAGAAAACTAGTTCTAGGGAAATCCAGATAAAGTATGAAGTCTAATTATAGTAATATGCCAATAATGGTTCCTTAGTTGTAACAAGTGTACCACAATAATGTAAGAAGTTATCCACAGGGGACACTGGGTGAGAGATATGTATGGAAATTCTCTATTATCTGAAACTTTACTGTAAATCTAAGACTTTTCCACATTTAAAAGTTTATTTTAAAAATTGATCAGTGGGTTCAAGTGTTGTGAGCCATTATAAAGTTAGGGTTAAGGCTAGTAGCTATTTATAATAATTATTTCCTTGATTCATTATTTCTTTAGAGCTGTTATTTAACTTTTTACTTCAGGAATACATACATATAATAATAATTGAATGGTAGAATTTATAAAATCAGTGGTATCTCAACTATTGTCATTCTCTTACTACATATTAAAATCCTCCTCATGTTTCAAGATTGACTCTGTGTCAAGCTGTGCAAGTATACGTGCTATGCTTTCTCATACTACCTTGCCTTGCATGTATTCTTTTCTTCCACCTTTCTCAGTGGTGTCTTGTCTATGAATAGTTGTTAGTTCTTATAAGAGTGTGAAATCAGGAACAACGTATGTCACCATCTTGGTGATGTCACATGCCTCCATCTTTCTTTATTTGGCTAACTATGCTTTAGAACTTGGCCCAAGAGTCACTTTTTTTCCTGGAAAAGTTACCTCATTGTGGTCTTATTTAGATGCCCAAACATCCTGTGTATGCTTGATAGCACTCAACATCCTGTTTTATCACTGTTTTGCTTCTTGAATAAATTTGATTTTTTTGAGATCTGGGACCATATCTTACTGCTTTAATTTCTCTGGTAGTCCTAACTCCTTTCATAGTGTATGTGTGTGTTTGTGCACATGTGCACGTGCATGCACTAACTCCTTTCATACTGTGTGTGTTTTCACACGCACACATGCACTACTTTCATATGGTGTGTGTGTTCACATGCGTGCGTGCACTAATTCCTTTCATACTGTGTGTGCGTGCGTGCACTCCTTTCATTGTGTGTCTGTGTGCACACGGGTGCACTAACTCCTTTAATACTGTGTATATGTGTGTGTGCTTGCCTGCATGTGCACATGCTCAGATGTGTCTTGACTCTTTGTGACCCCGTGGACACATGATTGATTGATGAGTGAATGTTCTGCCTTCTTACTAAAACTTTCTCTAGCCTTTTTGGACTGCTTCTCCTGTGTATTTTTATCACACTGTAACAGAGAAACATGTTTTAATTGCTCTGCCAGTTCAAGCACATTGTTAGGGTCTTCATGGAGCTCAATATTAAGAAGAATTCTGAGACTGCATCCTTGCTCAGCAAGAAAAAGTGCCACTATCAGTTAAATATGTTTGCCATTAATAAAAGAGGAAGAAGTGGCTTCATGCTTTACAGGTATTTTTTCATCTCTGACATGTTCAAAACAGTGCTTAATTATTACGTTTATTATTGTGTGATAGTTTTTATCTTTCTCAGTAAATTGTGAGTTCCAAAAGAGTAGCTAATATGTGGCATAGTGCTAATTGCATAGTAAAGGTTTAACAAATAATTATTTCAATTCAAATTCAAAACTTGAGTCTGTCAGGGTCTATTCTAGGGGAGAAATGATAGGCTTATCCCATATATAATGTAATTTTTAATATTATGCTTAAAGAACACCATTATTTAGATTTCTTCTTGGAATAAATTTGGAGCACTCAAATGTGGAAAAGAGAAATAAAATACAGATGGAGCATTTTGAGGTTTGCATGTTACTGTATATTAAGGTATCTTAAAACTTTACAGCTAGGAGGCTTTTCTTCTAAAATGTGGCTTAGAGCCCTTAGAAATATGAAACGAATTGTCAACAAGCGCATTTGTATTTGTCAGTTTATAAATGATACGTTCTTCAGATAGAAAACAGATACTCAGTGGGAAACTAGATTTGTTTTTAATTGAAGTATAATTTTCACACAGTAGAATGCACCAGTCTTAAGTATGCAGCTTTGACACATATGTAAATTTATATGACCTACATTTCTATCAAGATAAAGAGCATTTTCATTACATCAAAAAATTCCCTTCTGTACCATCCCTGTCATTCCTCGTGCCCTATCCTGCTTCCTACAGGCAACCACTTTTGTGGTTTCTACTGTCATAGATTAGTCTTGACTCTTTATTTAAAATAAAGCATATAGTATGTTATTCTATGGTCTCAGCAAAGTGTTTGAGGATTCATCCATGTTGTTGTGTATCACTAGTTCTTTTCCTTTCCATTGTTAAATTATGTTCTGTGGTGTAAATATGTCACAATGAGCTTATTCATTCCCCTGTTGGTGAACATTTGGTTTGTTTCCATTTTTTGACAGTTATGAATGAGGCTGCTATGCTATTTTAAAGAACAGCTTTATCAAGGTATAATATACAGGTACTATAAACATTATCCATTTTAAATGTACCTTTTTTTTTTTAAGTGTACTGTTCAGGTAATTTAATGTGACTATTTACAGAGTCGTACAGTCATTACCATGATCTAATTTTGGTAAACTACTGAAGAGTTTTCCAAAGTGGCTGTGCCATTTTATACTTGTGGAAGTATAGGTAGAAATTTGTGAAATAAGGAAAGTTATTGTTGCATTCCCGGCAGGAAGGCTAAGAAAAGGTTTTTTAATGATGCTAGCTAACTTTAGTACTTGGACTCTGTTCAGTTCAATTCAGTCACTCAGTTGTGTCCGACTCTTCTCGACCGCATGGACCGTAGAACGCCAGGCTTCCCTGTTCATCACCAACTCCTGGAGCTTACGCAAACTCACATCTGTCATTCAAGTCTGTGATGCCATCCAACCATTACATCCTCTGTTGTCCACTTCTCCTCCCTCCTTCAATCTTTCCCAGCATGAGGGGCTTTTCCAGTGAGTCATTTCTTCTTGTCAGGTGGCAAAAGTGTTGGAGTTTCAGTGTCAGCATCAGTCCTTCCAATGAATATCAGGACTGATTTCCTTTAGAATGGGCTGGTTGGATCTCTTTGCAGTCCAAGAGACTCTCAAGAGTCTTCTTCCAACACCACAGTTCAAAAGCATCAGTTCTTCAGTGCTCAGTTGTCTTTATGGTCCAACTCTCATGACTACTGGAAAAACCATAGTTTTGACTAGATAGACCTATGTTGGCAAAGTAATGTCTCTGCTTTTTAATATGCTGTCTAGGTTGGTCATAGCCTTTCTTCCAAGGAACAGGCATCTTTTAATTTCCTGGCTGCAGTCACCATCTGCAGTGATTTTGGAGTCCAAAAAAATAAAGTCTGTCACTGTTTCCATTGTTTCCCCATCTGTTTGCCATGAAGTGATGGGACCAGATGTCATGATCTTAATTTTCTGAATGTTGAGTTTTAAACCAACTTTTTCACTCTCCTCTTTGACTTTCATCAAGGGGCTCTTTAGTTCTTCTTCACTTTCTGCCATAGGGTGATGTCATCTGCATATCTGAAGTTCTTGATATTCCTCCCAGCAGTCTTGATTTCAGCTTGTGCTTTTTCCAGCCCAGCGTTTCTCATGATGTACTCTGCATATAAGTTAAATAAGCAGGGTGCCAATATACAGCCTTGACGTACACCTTTCCTATTTGGAACCAGTCTGTTGTTCCATGTCCAGTTCTAACTGTTGCTTCCGACCTGCATACAGATTTCTCAGGAGGAAGGTCAGGTGGTGTCATGTTCCCATCTCTTTCAGAATTTTCCACAGTTTGTTATGATCCACACAGTCAAAGGCTTTGGTGTNTGTCATCTGCATATCTGAGGTTATTGATATTTCTCCCGGCAATCTTGATTCCAGCTTGTGTTTCTTCCAGTCCAGCGTTTCTCATGATGTACTCTGCATAGAAGTTAAATAAACAGGGTGACAATAGACAGCCTTGATGTACTCCTTTTCCTATTTGGAACCAGTCTGTTGTTCCATGTCCAGTTCTAACTGTTGCTTCCTGACTAATGTAAATGATACTTTAAAATTTTCTGATTGTTTGTTGCTAGCATATGGAACCATAATTAACACTTTTTATTGCAGTAACTTTTTATTGAGATATACTTCCCATATGCAGCTCAATGATTTTTTAAATGAGATTTTTACTTTAGAATACTTTTAGATTTGTAGAAAAGTTCTAAGGCTAGTACAGAGAGTTTTCATACATTCCCTAGTGCATCTCCTATATTGTTAACATCTTACATTAGTATGGTACATTTACCACAATTAATGAGTAAATATTTATATAAATTATTATTAACTATAGCCAATATTTTATTCAAATTTCCTTAGTTTTTGCCTAGTATCCTTTTTCTGTTCCAGGAACCCATTGTGAATACTACATTATATTCAATCATTATATCTTTTTAGGCCCATCCAGGCTGTGACAATTTCTCAGACTTTCCTTGTGTTTCATGACCTTGAGAGTTGAGTAATATTTGTCAGATATTTTGTTCAGTGTCTTTCCAACAGGCTTTATCTATTTTTTCTCATAATTAGAATGGGTTATGGGTTTTTGGCAAAAACACAACGAAAGTAAAGAGCCATTTTTATTGTCAAATTGAGGGTACATATTATCAGTGTGTTTTATCATTTTTTTCCAGTTTTATTGAGATATATAATTCAGAAAACAAAGATCATGGCATCTGGTCCCATCACTTCATGGGGAATAGATGGGGAAACAGTGGAAACAGTGTCAGTATGTTGGCAATTTGATCTCTGGTTTCTCTGCCTTTTCTAAATCCAGCTTGAACATCTGGAAGTTCTTGGTTCACATACTGTTGAAGCCTGGCTTGGAAAATTTTGAGCATTACTTTGCTAGTGTGTGAGATGAGTGCAATTGTGCAGTAGTTTGAACATCCTTTGTCATTGCCTTTCTTCGGGATTGGAATGAACACTGACCTTTTCCAATCCCGTAGCCACTGCTGAGTTTTCCAAATGTGCTGGCATACTGAATGTAGCACTTTCACAGCATCATCTTTTAGGATTTGAGATAGTTCAGCTGGAATTCCATCACCTCCACTAGCTTTGCTCATTGTGATGCTTCTTCCTAAGGCCCACTTGACTTTGCATTCCAGAATGTCTGGCTCTGGGTGAGTGATTACACCATCGTGGTTATCTGGGTCATGAAGATCTTTTTTGTATAGTTCTGTGTATTCTTGCTACCTCTTCTTTAATATCTTCTGCTTCTGTTAGGTCCATGCCATTTCTGTCCTTTATTGTGCCCATCATTGTTCATTCCAGAATGTCTGGCTCTGGGTGAGTGATTACACCATCGTGGTTATCTGGGTCATGAAGATCTTTTTTGTATAGTTCTGTGTATTCTTGCTACCTCTTCTTTAATATCTTCTGCTTCTGTTAGGTCCATGCCATTTCTGTCCTTTATTGTGCCCATCATTGTATGAAATGTTCCCTTGGTATCTCTAATTTTCTTGAAGAGATCTCTAGTCTTTCCCATTCTATTGCTGTCCTCTATTTCTTTGCATTGATCACTGAGGAAGGCTTTCTTATCTCTCCTTGCTCTTCTTTGGAACTGTACCTTCAAATGGATATATCTTTGCTTTTCTTCTTGCCTTTAACTTTTTTTCTCAGCTATTTGAAAGCCCTCCTCAGAGAACATTTTGCCTTTTGCATTTCTTTTTCTTAGGGATGGTCTTGCTCACTGCCTCTTGATCAGGGGCCGTTAGTACAATGCACTCGAACTAAACTTTAAATGAAGAAACATTTTCAATTTTTATTTGTATTCCTCTATGCCAACAACGTCAGGAAGTGTAATTAAAAGAAAATGCTTTTTAAAATAATAAGTTCTAATAATTCTTATAAATATAATAAATGATGTATAAAACCTATATTGGGAAAATTATAGGAGACACTGTGTTCATAGATTGGCTGACTTACTATAAAGGGGTCACTTTGCCTCAAATTAATGTGTAAAATCAATGTAATCTCAGTCAAAATCACAGTTTAGTTGTTAAACTAAAAATGAAATCACTTCTAAAATTAATGTGCAAATGCAAAGAACCAAAAATAGCCAAAATGCTCTTGAGGAAGAAAAAGATAGGCAGATTTGAAAAATCAGATATCCAAGATTTTTTAAAAAACTAATACAGTAAGGATTTGACATAGTAAAGTAAGTAAGTAAAGTCACTCTGTCGTGTCCGACTCTTTGTGACCCCATGGACTGTAGCCTACTAGACTCTGAGGAGCCTCCTAGTCCATGGAATTTTCCAGGCAAGAGTACTGGAGTGGGTTGCCATTTCCTTCTCCAGGGGATCTTCCCAACCCAGGAATCAAACCCAGGTCTCCCGCACTGCAGTCAGACTCTTTACCGTCTGAGCCACCAGGGAAGCCTGGATTTGGCATAGTGATAGACAAATAGACCTTTAGAACAAAATGGCCCATAAACAGAATAGCCATGTATGTCCCTTGATTGTAGCAAAGTGATGTGAATATTACTGGAAAAAGGATTTACTTTTTAGAATAAGTGGGGGTTTGGAGACCAACCGAATGTATGGGGGGAAAAAGATGGGATTATTACTTCACATCAGTTCAGTTCACTCGCTCAGTCCTGTTGGACTTTTTGCAACCCCATGGCCTGCAGGATGCCAGGCTTCCCTGTCCATCATCAACGCCCAGAGTATACTCAAACTCATGTCCATTGAGTTGGTGATGCCATCCAACCATCTCATCCTCTGTCATCCCCTTCTCCTCCTGCCTTCAGTCTTTCCCAGCATCAGGCTCTTTTCAAATCAGTCAGTTCTTTGCATCAGGTGGCCAAAGTACTGGAGTTTCAGCTTCAGCATCAGTCCTTCCAATGAGTATTCAGGACTGATTTCCTTTAGGATGGACTGGTTGGATCTCCTTGCAGTCCAAGGGACTCTCAAGTCTTCTCCAACACCACAATTCAAAAGCATCAATTCTTCAGTGCTCAGCTTTCTTTATAGTCTAGTTCTCACATCCATACATGACTACTTGAAAAACCATAGCTCTTTTGGCTTAAAACTCAACATTACTTCACATCATACACAAAAATTCATCCACAGTGGATCAGAGGCCTAAAAGTGAAAGGCAGTGTTCCAAATAATTCAGGTGCAAATGCAGGAATAATATGTTCATTATTTTAGGGTAAGAAAAACATAACCTACTAACTTTAAATGTATACATTGAATCAAGGACTTTTTCCCATTGAGTATATTAATGAAATAATGGTCTTCAGAGTAGGAAAAGATTTTTTCCAAAGAACTCAATTGAAGAATGGATGGAAAAACAAGTACTCATGAAAGAGCATATTTACATGTGCTTAAAACATACAAAAAGATGTCCATCCTCTTTCCTAATCAGGGACATACAAATTAAAACCACAATGAGAATAGTTTTTACCTTCTGTGTTGGCAGAAATCAGAATCTGATGATTTGAAGTGTTGCTGAGGATGTAGAATATGAACGTGTGTGCTAAGTCATTTCAGTCATATCTGACTCTGTGACCGTATGGACTGTAACCCTCCAGGCTCTCTGTCCATGGGATTTTCTAAGCAAAAATACTGGAGTAGGTTGCCGTGCCCTCCTCCAGAGGATCTTCCTGACCTAGAAATTGAACCCGTGTCTCTTGACAGGCAGGTTCTTTACCATTGGTGCCACCTGGGAAGCCCCCCCCAAATAAGAAATAGTACACTGCTTATGAAGAGGTAATCTGTTAACAGATTACAGTTTGGTCCGACATAGTATTGGAAATCCTGATCAGGGCATTTAATTAGTCAAGAAGAAATAAAAGACATCCAAATCGGAAAGTAATTAGTAAAACTATCACTGTTTACAGATTACTCTATTTGCATTTGACCCTTGACTAGTGCAGGGATCAGGGGTGCCAACCCTCCCTGTAGTCAAAAATCCATATGTAATTTATAGTTGGCTATCTGTATAGCCAGTTCCTCTGTAGTAGAGGTTCCTCTGTGTTTGAAGTTTTGCATTCATGGATTCAGCCAACCATAGTTAGTGCTGTACTATAGTATCTACTATTGAAAAAATCTGTATATAAGTGGACCCACGTGGTTCAGACTCTTGATTGTTCAAAGGTCAGTTCTAACATAGAAAACTGTAAAGACTTACCAAAAAACTATTATTATAACTAATAAGTGAACTTTGCAGGGTACAAAACCAGTATACAGAAATCTCTCTCATTTCTGTATACTAACAGTGAACTATCAGAAAGAACGATTAGGAAAACAATCCTATTTGCAATTGTATCAGAAAAATAAAATACCTAGAAATAAATTTAACCAAGGAGGTGAACACTGAAAACTGGTGTACCCTGAAAACTACAGGAATATCCTAGGAGATATTTCAGATACCCTAGGTTCAGTTCTAGACCACCGCATTAAAGCAAATACAGCAGTAGAATGAGTCACACAAATTTTTAGTTTCCCAGTGCATATGTTATGTTTACAACATACTGTAGTCTATTAAAGTGTACAATAGCATTACATCCTTTAAAATGTTCATATAGTAGTTAAAATACTTTATTGATAGAAAATGCTAATCATATGACAACATAGGATTGCTGTAAACCCCAGTTTGTAAAAAAACTCAGTAACTGTGAAGCACAGTAAAGCAGAGCATAATAAAACAGGGTATACCCTGTATTCTCATCCACTGGTCCATTTATTCCTGTGCTAATACTGCAATGTGGTCATCACATCATAATGTCTTATATATGAAAGAGTGAGGGGCAGTTGTTAGTCATATTAAGAAAATCAAATTGGATCTCTGCCTTCCATCATACATTAAAATCTATTCCACATAGATTAAATAGTTATATATGAAAGAAATTATACCATCCTTAGAACTATAAAATACAGGAGAATATATTTCTCGCCGAGGGATAGGGAAAAACTTATCAAAAACACTATAAAATAAAAGGTTGATAAATTGGATGCTGCTCAAAACAGGTAACCTGTTTTCCACAGAAATACTAAACAGAATTTTAAAAGACAAGGTACAAATTGAGAGACACTATTTTCAATACATAGAACTGGTAGACAATTAGTGTCCACATACATAAAGAACTATCACATGGTTAAAAAAAGAGATTGCTGTCTTATTTTTTTTACTGGCTCATAGGATAAAAAGTTTTAAAAATAGATGAGACATCAGACATTTTACAAAACAGGGAAATATTAATAGCAAAAAACATGAAAAAATGTCCAACTTTGCTACTGTTGGGAGAAATGCAAATGATGACCCCACTGAGAACTTTTTTATCCCACTCAATACATAGGCAAAAATTAGGAAGTTTGGAAATACCAAGATTCAGAGGTTATAAGTCAAAGGAATTATGGATTGGTTTACATTGGTGGAAATGTAAATTAGTACAAATATTTTGCATAAGTTTGGTGTTCTTGGAAATACATTATAACCCAGGAGTCAATAAACTTCTGTAAAGGGATAGGCAGCAGATATTTTAGGGACATATCAAAATCTCTTTCACAAGAACTGAACTGTGCCACTGTAATATAAAAACAGCCATAGGCAATACATAAATGAGCATGGATGTGTTCCAATAAAATTTTATTTACAGAAAACTGCAATAGGCCCCTTTTGGGCCGTAGTTTGCTCATCCTTGATAAGACCTGTCAGTTCTCATACAGATGTATGTGCCTAGAGAAACTTCCCCGTGTATCCTGTAAACTGTGTGCTTCAATGTTTATAAATGTGTAACAGCCCAGCCAAAAACGAAAAAATCTAAATGTAAATCTTCAGTGGAATGGATAAATTTTACTTATAATCACACAGTGGTTTATGCAGTAGTGAAAATTAGTGTATAAATCCAGGCAACAAAACAGATGAATCCAAAAGGGAATGTTAGGCAACAAAATGGATGAATACAAAAGAGAATGTTAAGTGAAAAAATCTTAGAACCATATCAAAGTGATATCAATTTTTTAAAACATAAAATCAAGCAAAACTGAATACTGTTGCCAAAAATGTTTAAGCTACATATAGATCAGGTCTTAAGGTCTTCCGGGCTTCCCTGATAGCTCAGTTAGTAAAGAATCTGCCTGCAATGCTGGAGACCCTAATTCGATTCCTGCATTGGGAAGATCCGCTGGAGAAGGACTATCATGGAAGGACAATCCATGGACTGTATAGTTTATGGGGTCACAAAGAGTCGGACACGACTGAGCAGCTTTCACTAAGGTCTGACTGCCATTTTACAGGATAAATAGGGATTAGAAGCACAAGTTAAATTATACCTAATGGAATCAATGGGGCAAATCTAGAAGATGGACACTTCGTAGGACAGTTGGCCTGGTCTCTTCAGCAAAGTGTTATGGAGAAGGGAAGGTGGAATATGGGGAGGGGATGTTCTGGATTAAAGGGGATGTGAGAAACGATCAGTAAAAGACAGTTTTGTACAATTGAAGAAATTTAAATATGAGTAGGTATTATAATGTTAGGTGTGATGATGGTATAGTTAAATTATAAAATTTATCTTTTTGTAGCTTCATGTGAAGTTGAGATGAAATGTCATGTTAATACTATAAAATAGCTAAGTGAAAAAGGGGATGGGATAAATTGTTAAGAAATTATAATGATAAAGTAGTTGTAGAGTATACAGGTGAAATTTTTCACAATAAAAAGTAAAACAAGCAAAATGAAAATAAATTGTTTTCTGATGCATCTATAAAATAATAGTAAAAGATGAAAATGATAAACACTAAATTTGTTACTGTTGTGGAGGGCGTATAGTATAGGTAGTAGTCTAGTTTTTAAGTAAAATAGTGGAATCATGGGTGTCTTTTTTTAAAAAAAAGCTTTATTCAGTTATCATTTACATAGTGTAACATTCACCTATTGTAAGGATATAATCCAATAATTTATAATAAATTTAAAGAACTATGCAACCATAACCATAGTTTAAATCTAAGACATTTCTGTCATCCCCCAAAGTTTGTAGTCAATCTCAACTCCATCTTCAGCCCCTGGCAAATTCTGATCTGCTTTGTGTTCCTATAGATTTGCATTTTCTGGTAATCTAATGTGAATGGCTTCCCAGGTGGCACTAGTTAAATAATCTGCCAGCCAGTGCAGGAAACACAAGAGATGTGGGTTCGATGCCTGGGTTGGGAAGATCCCCTGGAGAAGGAAATGGCAGCCCACTCCAGTATTCTTGCCTGGGAAATCCCATGGACAGAGGAGCCTGCTACAGGTGCACCACACACACACACACACAATGTGAATGGACTCATGTATTCTTTTATATCTGACTTCTTTCACTTAGCATAGTGTTTATTTTGTTTGTTTGCTAGGCTGTGCCACATGGCATGTGGGATCTTAATTCCTCAATTAGGGATTCATCTCACATCCTCTGTATTGGAAACCTAAAGTCTTAAAACACTGAACTGCCAGGGAAGTCCCTAGCATAATGTCTTTGAGGTTTTTCTATGTTGTAGCATGTGTCAATAATTCATCTTACTTTATTGTTGAGTAGCATTCCATTGCATACATGTTGTTTATTCCCTAGTTGATGGACATTTGCTATGAACATCTGATGCATGTCTTTGTGTGGAGGTGTTTTCATGTCTCTTAGGTGGATACTTAGGAGTAAAATTGCTGGGTTGTATGGAAATTTATGTTTGACTTTTATTTAAGTGTCTTGTCAAGCTGTTTTCCAAAGTGACTGTACTGTTTATCATTCCCACCAGCAAATATGAGGGTCCCAATTTCTCCACATCCCTGCCAGCACTTGATATTGTCTCTTGTTTTGATTATAGCCAGTGGCTATATGAGTGGCTGTATAATTTTAACTTGCATTTCCCTAATGACTAGTGATTTTGAACATCTTTTTATTTACTCTTTGGCTATTCTTGCATCTTATTTGAGGAAATATTTATTCATATCTTCTGCCCATTTTAAAGTGTGTTGTCTTATTACTGTTTCCTAAAGTTCCTTTAGAAAGGCCTTAGAAAGCATCACTATGATCAAAGCTAGTGGAGGTGATGGAATTCCTATTGAGCTATTTCAAATCCTGAAAGATGATGCAGTGAAAGTGCTGCAGTCAGTATGCTAGCAAATTTGGAAAACTCAGCAGTGGCCACAAGTCTGGAAAAGGTCAGTGTTCATTCCAATCCCAAAGAAAGGCAATGCCAAAGAATGCTCAAACTACCGCACAATTGCACTCATCTCACACGCTAGTAAAGTAATGCTCAAAATTCTCCAAGCCAGGCTTCAGCAATACATGAACCGTGAACTTCCTGATGTTCAAGCTGGTTTTAGAAAAGGCAGAGGAACCAGAGATCAAATTGCCAACATCCGCTGGATCATCGAAAAAGCAAGAGAGTTCCAGAAAAACATCTACTTCTGCTTTATTGACTATGCCAAAGCCATTGACTGTGTGGATCACAATAAACTGTGGAAAATTCTGAAAGAGATGGGAATATAAAGCTGAAACTCCAGTACTTTGGCCACCTCATGCGAAGAGTTGACTCATTGGAAAAGACTCTGATGCTGGGAGGGATTGGGGGCAGGAGGAGAAGGGGACGACAGAGGATGAGATGGCTGGATGGCATCACTTCCTCGATGGACGTGAGTCTGAGTGAACTCCAGGAGTTGGTGATGGACAGGGAGGCCTGGTGTGCTGCGATTCATGGGGTCACAACGAGTCGGACACGACTGAGTGACTGAACTGAAAGTTCCTTTAGATATTCTTGTTACAGAACCTTTATTAAATATATGACTTGCAAATGTTCTCTTCTAGACCATGACTTGCCTTATGTTCTTAACGTTCTTTTGAAAAACAGAGAATATTGCAGTCTAGTTTATTGATTTTTTCTTTTATAAGTCATGCTTTTGGTGTTCATTTAATAACTCTTTACCTAAGCCAAGGCCACAATTATTTATTTTATGGTTTTAATTCTTCCTTGAAAGTCTATGATCCATTTTTTTCATTGTAGTAAAATACACATAAATTTTACCGTTTTAGCCATTTTAAAGTATTATACAGTTTAGTGGTATTATGTTCATGTTGTTGTGTGCCCATCACCACCATTCGTCCCCATAGCTCTATTCATCTTATAAAACTTAAAATCTGTACCTATTAAATAATAACTCCTCATTTTCCCTCGCCAACACTGGCAGCTACCATTCTACTTTCTGACTTTGACTACTCTGTGTAGCCAATAGAAGTGGAATCATACATAAATATTTATCTTATTCTGACTGGCTTATTTCACTTACTGTAATATCCTCAAGTTTTCATCTGTGTTATAGCATATTGCAGAATTTCCTTTGTTTTTAAGGTTAATAGTCCAGTTTATGTATGTATCACATTTTGTTTATTCATTTGGTGCCAGTCACTTGGGTTGCTTCCATGTTTTAGCTGTTGGCAATAATGCTGCTGTGAACATGGATGTACAAATACCTCTTTGTTACTCTGCCTTCAGTTCCTTTGGGAATATGCCCTGAAGTAGAATTTCTGGATCATATGGTATTATGGTAATTCTCTTTTTAATTTTTTGAGGTACTTACTGCTTTTATACAGGAGCGATACCACCAACAGTGTGCAAGGGTTCCAGTTTCTCCACTTCATTGCAAACACTTGTCTTATTTTTTTCTGGCAGTACCCATCCTAATGGGTCTGAGGTAGTATCTCATTGTAATTTTGGTTTGCACTTCCCTAATGAAGTGATGTTGAGGATCTTTTCATGTGCTTATTGGCCATTCATTTGTCTTCTTTGGGGAACTGTCTGTTGTAGTCATTTGTCCATTTTTAGAATTTAGTTGTTTGGTTGCTGTCACTGAGTTTTAGAAGTTCTCTGTATATTCTGAATATTAATCACTTATCAGATACATGATTTGAAGACATTTTCCCCCATTCTGTGGGTTGACTTGTATTCTTGTATTCAAGCAGTATACAGGATACTGCTGAATCCTGTTTCCTGGTATTTTGTTGAAGATTTTTGCTTGATGTTTCATAAGGGATATTAGTCTGTAGTTTTCTTTTCATGTAGTGTCTTTATCTAACTTCAATATCAAGGTTATGCTGGCCTCATGAAATGATTTAGGAAGTGCTATCTTCTCTTCAGATTTTTGGGAAAATTTTGAGAAGGATTGATTTAGATCTTGTTTTTCTTTTTTAATTGGTAGAAAATTGCCTTACAATGTTGCGTTGGTTTCTGCTGTACAACAGTGTGAATCAGTCATTATTTTTTATATGTATATATATCCCCTTTCTCTTGATCCTCCCTCCTCTTCCCTCATCCCACTCCTGATTTAGTTCTTTAAATGGTAGAATTCACCAGTGACACCATCTTGTCCAGGGCTTTTCTTTGCTGGGAGATTTTTGATTACTGATTCAGGCTCTTTACTGTAATAGTTATAGGTCTGTTCCAATTTCTATTATTTGTGATTTAGTCTTGAAAGGTTTTGTGTGTCTAGGAATTTTTCCACTTCATCTAGGTTATCCAATTTATTTCACATATATGTGTTGATAATACTCTCTTATAATCATTTCTGTGTAATGTGTAGTAATGTCCCCATTTTTATTTCTGATTTTAGTAATTTGAGTCTTCTCTCTTTTCTTTCTAAGCCCATCTAGCTGAAGATTTATCAATTTAAACAATTTTTTTGAAGAACCAACTCTTGGTTTCATTAATTTTTTTTCCTCTCTATTTTTCTTTTCTCTACTTTGTGCTAATCTTCATAGTTTCCCTCTGTTGACGAAAAAAGATGCACAATGTGGGCGTTGTGAGTTAAGTTTTCTTCCAGGGAAAATGACTGTAGTCTGGGAGACAGCACCTCAGATAGCTCTGAGAAACTGCTTCAGAGAGGAAGTGGAGGAAGGTCAGCATATAAGATGGTGGTGAAGAGGGAGTTCAATGCAATCAGGTACTTATTGTACAAAAGATTTTCTGCTAGTCACAAGAAGCTGATGTCATCTTGAAGGAATTTAGTGCTTTTCTAGATATGAGGAGATGCAAGGATTGGGATCATGAAATCAGTTCCTGAAAATATCTGTCTAAAACCCTGCTCCACCAGTTTCCCTGGAACACAGAGTGCCTCACTCTCCACCCTGAATTCCTCTCAGGGCATGTCAGAGGTCAACAGCTACAGCAGCACAGGGTTCAAACTCTGCAGAGACAGATGGCAAATGCCCTTGGCAAGTGCCAATTTGTAGTTGACAAGGGCCCATCATGGTTATAAATTTGACCATATTGGGAGCTGTGAGGGAAGCCCCAAGAAACTTAGTGTCCTTAAAATTCAGTTAAATTTTACATTAACATAACATAACAGCAAAGAACTATTCAGGAAATGAGTGACCTCCATCAACAAGGTCTTCCCTGATAGCTCATTTGGTAAAGAATCATCTGCCTGCAATGCAGGAGACCCCGGTTCAATTCCTGGGGCAGGAAGATGCCCTGAAGAAGGGATAGGCTTCACACTCCAGTATTCTTTGGCTTCCCTTGTGGCTTAGCTGGTAAAGAATGTGTCTGTAATGTGGGAGACCTGGGATCAATCCCTGGGTTGGGAAGATCCCCTGTAGAAGAGAAAGGCTACCCACTCCAGTGTTTTGGCCTGGAGAATTCCATGGGCTGTATAGTCCATGGGTTGCAAAGAGTTGGACTCGACTGAGTGCCTTTCACTTTTCTATTAACAAGCCAGCATTTAATATTCATTGAAACATCTTTTCTTCCCAAAATTACCCTAATTTTTACCAAATATAACCAAATTAAGACTAGTTTCCTCACAGAATAAGTCTGGTTACAATAAACTTGGCCTGACAATCTATATAACCATAATTGATCTTAGACTTTTTAGCTCTGCTGAAACTTTTATGAAGTTTTGGACTGAACTTCTCAGGGCTAAGAGAGTCATGCAAAAAGCTTATCACAGACTTCACCTATCAGTTCAGTTCAGTCGCTCAGTCGTGTCCGACTCTTTGAGACCCCATGAATCGCAGCACGCCAGGCTTCCCTGTTCATTACCATCTCTTGGAGTTCACTCAGACTCACATCCATCGAGTCAGTGATGCCATCCAGCCATCTCATCCTTGGTCGTCCCCTTCTCCTCCTGCCCCCAATCCCTCCCAGCATCAGAGTCTTTTCCAATGAGTCAGCTCTTCACATAAGGTGGCCAAAGTACTGGAGTTTCAGCTTTAGCATCATTCCTTCCAAAGAAATCCCAGGGCTGATCTCCTTCAGAATGGACTGGCTGGATCGCTTTGCAGTCCAAGGGACTCTCAAGTGTCTTCTCCAACACCACACTTCAAAAGCATCAATTCTTCGGCGCTCAGCCTTCTTCACAGTCCAACTCTCACATCCATACATGACCACAGGAAAAACCATAGCCTCTAGCATGTGAGATGAGTGCAATTGTGCAGTAGTTTGAGCATTCTTTGGCATTGCCTTTCTTTGGGATTGGAATGAAAACTGACCTTTTCCAGTCCTGTGGCCACTGCTGAGTTTTCCAAATTTGCAGGCTTATTGAGTGCAGCACTTTCACAGCATCATCTTTCAGGATTTGAAACAGCTCCACTGGAATTCCATCACCTCCGCTAGCTTTATTCGTAGTGATGCTTTCTAAGGCCCACTTGACTTGCAGGATGTCTGGCTCTAGGTGAGTGATCACACCATCGTGATTATCTGAGTTGTGAAGATCTTTTTTGTACAGTTCTTCTGTGTATTCTTGCCACCTCTTAATCAGTAGCCATCAAAAAATAGAGGACAAAAAGACTGGAGCTGGAGTCTTTAAAGTAGTGAAATCCAGAGGCTGATTAGTTACCATCATTATGCTATACCTGACTTTCCCAGTGGCTCAGCAGTAAAGAATCTGCCTGCAGTGTGGGAGAGGCAGTTCGATTCCTGGGTCAGGAAGATCCCCTGGAGTAGGAAATGGCAACTCACTTCAGTATTCTTGCCTGAAAATCCCATGGACAGAGGAGCCTGGCATGCTAAAGTCCTTGGGATCACAAAAACGTTAGACACAACTTAGCAACTAAACAACAACAACAAAGGCAAGAATAGTGGAGTGGGCTGCTATTTCCTTCTCCAGGGGGTCTTCCCAACCCAGAGATCAAACCCGGGTCTCCTGCATTGCAGACAGACACTTTACCATCTGAGCCACTAGGAAAGCCCACATGGAGGCTCAACCGTGTTTTAAGCGTTGTTGTATTCATTGCTTTAAAATGAAATGTTACCAGAATACACTGGAAGTATTTTATGAAGCAGATTTAGAGTTCTATCTATACCACTTAGCCGGAGAATCACTAACGGGTAAGTTAAACTTCTTGTGACCATTATTATTTTCTGGGGAAATTATTCTTGCTTTATCAATTTCTTAATGATGTTAATGAGATTCAAATAAAGGGATGTTTCTGTAAGTGTTTTGAAATATAAAGTGCTCTACAAGCATTTTAGGGGCTTCCCTGGTGGCTCAGACGGTAAAGCATCTGTCTGCAATGCGGGAGACCTGGGTTCGATTCCTGGGTCAGGAAGAGCCCCTGGAGAAGGAAATGGCAATCCACTCCAGCACTCTTGCCTGGAAAATCCCATGGACGGAGGAGCCTGATAGGCTACAGTCGATGGGGTCACAAAGAGTCGGACACGACTGAGCGACTTCACTTTCACTTTCACAAGCATTTTAAGTATCATTTATATATATTAAGCACTGATACATAATTTTTTTTTCTTTCAAACTCTTTGTAAAAGATAATGTAAAAGGAAGAGGATGGACAGTCACTGAACTGTTGGGTTATTTGCTCACAAATATAATTGAAATGGGTAAAATAGGGAATATTAAAGCTCAAGAATGTGGGACATAGGGAAAACCTATAAAAGAGAAAGGAGCATTTTCTTCAGTCTGTCTTATGACAGGAAAGGAAATGATACTTTTCTTAGAGAACATATAAAATCTGTAATTTTACATAGTTGAGTAGATTGTGATGAAATCATCTTTTTATCATTCATGTGTAAAATATATGTAAAACTTGTTTTCAAATATACTGTAAAACTTTGAGTAATACAGGGCTAGAGTAGTTAAGGCAGTGTGGTATGGCATAAGGGTAGACATATACGTTGAGTCTAGAAAGAAGCTTTAATATTTATGTTGAATTAATTTTGAACAAGAATCTCAAGACAAGTTCAATGGGAAAATAATAATCTTCTTAACAAATAATGCTAGGTAGCCACATGCAAAAGAATGAATTTGGACCCCTTCTTCATATCATACAAAAAAAAAATAACTCAGAAACTTAAATGTAAGAGCTAAAATTATAAAGCTCTTAGAAGAAAATGTAGAAGTAAATCTTTGTGACCCTGAGTTAGGCAGTGATTTCTTGGATAAATTGGACTTTGTCAAAAGTAAAACTTATGTGATACCAAGGATACTTTTCACATCAAGAATGTGAAAAGACAAGCCACAGAATGGGAGAAAATATGTGCAAGTCATGTTGTTTTTAGAATATGTAAAGAACTGCAACTCAGAAATAAAAAGTAACCCAATTAAAACTTGGGCAAAATATCTGAATAAACATTTTTCCAAAAAGATATACCAATGTCCAGCGAGCACATGAAAAGATACTTAGCATGATTAGCCATCAGAGAAATACAATTCAGAACCACAATGAATCTCATTCACACACACTTCACACTAACTGTAGTATTTATAATTTAAAGAGATGCATAATAACAAGTGTTGGTGAGAATGTGGTGAAATTAGAACCCTCATACACTAGTACACTGATAGGCTGTAAAATAGTACAGTCACTTTGGAAAACTATTTGGCAGTTTTTCAAATGGTTACACAGAGCTACCGTATGTCCCAGAAAATCTACTTACAGATATATAATATACCTGGATATATAAGAGATCTGAAAACATGTCCACACAAAAACCTGCATGAATGTTTATAGCAGCAATATTCACAGTACCCAAAAGAAGGAACAATTCAAATGTCCATCAACTGATGAATGGAGAAATAAAATATGGTGTATCCTAAGAAGAGGTGGCAAGAATACATGGAAGAACTGTACAAAAAAGATCTTCACGACCCAGATAATCATGATGATGTGATCACTAATCTAGAGCCAGACATCTTGGAATGTGAAGTCAAGTGGGCCTTAGAAAGCATCACTACGAATAAAGCTAGCGGAGGTGATGGAATTCCAGTGGAGCTGTTTCAAATCCTGAAAGATGATGCTGTGAAAGTGCTGCACTCAATATGCCAGCAAATCTGGAAAACTCAGCAGTGGCCACAGGACTGGAAAAGGTCAGTTTTCATTCCAATCCCAAAGAAAGGCAATGCCAAAGAATGCTCAAACTACTGCACAATTGCACTCATCTCACATGCTAGTAAAGTAATGCTCAAAAT
>SJYT01067729.1:145232-165243 GCA_006410635.1 Cephalophus harveyi | reverse complement strand
ACCCTGGGATTTCTTTGAAAGGAATGATGCTAAAGCAGAAACTCCAGTACTTTGGCCACCTCATGCGAAGAGTTGACTCATTGGAAAAGACTGATGCTGGGAGGGATTTGGGGGCAGGAGGAGAAGGGGATGACCGAGGATGAGATGGCTGGATGGCATCACGGACTCGATGGACGTGAGTCTGAGTGACCTCTGGGAGATGGTGATGAACAGGAAGGCCTGGCATGCTGCGATTCATGGGGTCACAAAGAGTCAGACGCAACTGAACTGAACTGATCCATTACTGGGATATTATTTGGCAGTAAGGAATGAAGTGCTGATAAATGCTATAATATGGATGAACCTTGAAAACATTTTGCTAAGTGAAAGAAGTCAGTCACAAAAGACCTTATACTATATGATTCCATTTTTATCAGAAATCCAAAATAGCCAAATCTATACAGACAGAAAGTAGATCAATGTTGCCTAGAGAACAACTGAGGGATCAGGAATTAGGAGAGAATGGGAGATGATGCTAGTAAGTTGTGGGTTTCTTTTTGGGCTGATGAAACTTTTTGAATGGGTTATGGTGGTACAACTCTATGAGTATATTAAAAAATAATTGTGCTAATTAAATGGATAAATTGTATGATACATGTATAAAAATAATTTAAAAATAGAGCAATTACCCAACTCAAAAATGTAAAGAAAAGGACATTTGCATACGTGTTTCTGCTGATTATCACCTGAAGATAGAGAAGAATCAGATGGTTGATTGTCTCTTAATTATAATTTTTCTTTCATTTTCCATGCTTCTAGTGGCCAACTAGGTTTATTAAATGCGTGCACTTTTGTGTTGATTGATAGTGAATCTTAATTCATTTTTGACAGGAATTGAGTTCTCAGACTTTGTCACATGATGGAGGATTCTTCAATAGACTGGAAGATGATGTTCATAAAATTCTTACTAGAGAAAAAAGAAGAGAACAGCTTACAGAATATAATGGAACAGATAATTACACAGCTCATGAACACAACCAGGCATGTAAAATAGAAAATTCTCTTAAAATCACAGTGAAATTATTTTTCATTTTTTAAAAATGTGAACAGTGGAATTCAACTATGATTGTATAAAACTATAGTTTTAGTGTATTATCTTAGTCATTATTACACATAGATATTTATATTAAAAAGTGTAAGGTATGTCATTAATTGGTTAATATTTATTGAGCATGTGCTATAGTGCTCAGTATTGTTAGGCATCTGTATCGGGGAGTGGGAATATCAAGATGGTTAAGACCATCCTTGACTTGGACACTCAGGGTAGTTGGGGATAGGAGGAAGTAGACTGTAAAGAGAATATCAGTCAGCATGATGAAGGATTTAAGAGGGAGAGGTAATTGGGAAAAGTATATAAAGAAGTGACATTTGCAATGGATTTGAGTGCAAATTACTGTATAAACTGAGAAATAGAGAATAACCTAAGGGAACTGCAAGAGCAATGGCCCAGAGCAGTGAAAAGCCTTTAGATTGAATATTCAGGAAACTGAAAAATTATGCATCTAAGAAGTAAAGACTTAAGTGAGTGTGAGATAACATGATTAGAGAAATAGATTGGAATTAGGTTATAAATGTCTTTTAATGTGAAAATAAGAAGTTAGAATTTTGTCCTGCAAACCAGGGTTTACAAACTATAGTTGGCCTGCAGTCTGATTTTGTAAGGTTCACAAGCTAAGAATGGTACTCACATTTTAAGATACTGTTTGGAAAAATACAAAAAAAAAAAAAAAACAAAACACACAAAAGATATTATCATACAGAGACCTCTGAGTTTGCATTTATTTTTTCCACCATAAACCACCAGTCTTCTATTTTACTTCCTCTTAAACTATGAATCTGTTTTTTTACCTTCTGTTGACCTCTAGTCTATCAGTAACTGTCTTCTCAGCCTGGAGCTTGTAATAAATAATTTCAGTCATGTCCCCATGAATGCTTTCCCTTACTTCCTTGATTTTCTGGCATTCCCTTCATGTAAGTATGCAGCATTTGCTTTCATAGTCCTGTCTGCCTTCTCTATTACAATTTAATTTCTGTCTAACCAGGTATTGCTGGACAATACTCTTTCCCGTTTATATTCTCTTCTGAAAATCAGTGCTGTGTAACTTTTGCCATATCCTCATTTCTACTTAATGGTGGTTTGATTCATTTTTTTCTGACTTTAATAAATTCCTTCCAGTGGCAATTTCACATTGAAAAGCCCATTTTCCATCCTTTTACTGTCTTCAGTGGATGCTAGTTTTTTGTTTCCTCTGATAAATTTAGTCATTCAACAAAAACACTTAAACTGTGTTGTTATATAGGACACACAGACGGAGCCAGACTCTTAAGAATTTTTTATTCCAATGCAGCAATAATATCGTTTTATAAAAACACTGTATCATATGAAAATTTATTTTCAGCTTAGTATGGGACATCCTTGCCTGCCCTCATGTACTTGTGAGCTTTGTCCTTTCTAGCACTGAATTAAATTTGGTGTTTTCCTGAGTTGCCTTGACTGTCAAATTTTGTGTACAATGCAAGCAACCACATTAACATTTATAGGTAGTATATTTGTTTCCTCTTTTTACGTTGATTTTGATTTTCTCCTTTGTGGTTTGTATCTTATTCTTTAAGCCATCTCAGATCATTGTAAGAATGATATTAATATACTCGAGCAAGTATTTAGGTGTTTCATATCTTTTGTAGAGCAAAATTGGGTACCCATAAGTTAAATTATTAATTAATGATATTTTAAAGTCAAAGTGACAGTGTAGTAGAAAGAGAATATAGTCTCTGAAATCAGAGAAGCCTAATAACACAAAATGCAGCACTGCAGCTTGTCAGCTCTGTTACGTTGGAATGAAATTACCTGCCTTTCATGTACTGTTATTATGAAAGTTAGCAATCATGGTATAAAATATTAGAGCATTTGTACACAGCATGTGCTTAATAAAGATCATTGTTTTTGTTCAAGGTAGGAAAAGTGGAAAGTCAAAAAAAGGTAATTCATAGGAATAGAGATGAGAGATGGCTTTCTTAGGAGAAAATAATTTTTGAATTGGAATTTAAAGGACAGTAGAAGCTGGAATGCCATGAGTAAAAGGATGGAGGCAATAAAGTATAAACCAGTTTAAGACAAGATTCATTGAGGAGTGTAGTATAAGTTTGTCACAGTGAGTTTGGAAGGATTGTGGAGGACTTAAAAGCCTGATTTATGATTTAGTCAGGAGATAAAAAAGAATTTTTAAAATTTTTTGAGCAGAAGACAAAGTTCTACATGGTAATATTAATTTCACTGCAGTGCCTAGGAATAACTGAAGGAAGGTGAAGACTAGTGATGGGAATCAGACAATAGGCAGTATGGTGAGGATGTAGAAGAGCAAGAACAGATTACTAGTAGTACTGTCACTTGGTGTAGCCATTTTGGAGAACAATGTGGCATTAACTTTTACAGTTGAAGATGATGGGTGGACTGTGTGTTCTAGAAATTCTGCCTTAGATGAAACCCTGGAGACATATTCAAGAAGAATGATTCAAGCTCAGTTGTTTGTGACAACAAAGTCAGTAGAAGAAATGAATGAATTTTAGCAATATATAACAACATGAATGAATATCAAAAACATAATCTTTAATGAAATAAGCAAGTCACCAAATAGTAATAGTTTGATACAGTTTATATAAATTTCAAAAAATGGAAAGTTTAACTGATTGCTCAGGGATACATCTGTATGTTGTCTAAGACTATTAATAATGAAGAGAGTGACAAAGACAAATTCATAATAGAGGATAGTCTCAGCAATGGGGGAAAAGGATACATTTGGGGAGAGAAATGTGGGGGATGCCAAAATATTGTTAATGTTCACATAATCTGCATATTAGTTTATTTTTCTTTTTTACTTGCCATATCAATTTATATATTCTTTGGCACGTGTAAAATTTTTCATAAGTAAAAAAGTTGAGTATTTTGTCATGTCATTGAGTGTAGTGGGGGAAAAAGGAATATTGAGGCCATTTAAAAATACTCTATTTTTATCTACCTCCTTCCTCTCCTCCTCACACTCCTTTTTCAGGGAAACCCTTTTTGCAAACATTAAAATCATTTTAAACCGTGTATTAGCGTACCAGAAATTTTTAAAGGTGACAAATACATCCACTCTAATTCAATCAGTCTTTAACATTTGGTTTCATTTTTGTATAGTACTTTTCCAGTACTATACATTTTGTATAGTACTTTTAAAACACGACGTGCATAGGTATTTTTAAAATAACTAACAATAAGGAATATAGTTTTTGTAGCCCCGTTTCTAAACTGTAGTTATATTCTGTCAAGTCAACATTCTAATTACTATTTTTTTAAACTAATTTCTGTAAGTTTTTTTTAAGGTTTATTGTTTTATTTATTTTGGCTCTGCTGGGTCTTTGTTACTGCACACATGGGCTTTCTCTAGTTGCAATGAGCAAGGGTTACCCTTTGTAACCCCTATGGTGCACAGGCTTCTCATTGTGGTGGCTTTTCTTCTGCGGGGCAGAGTCTTTAGTACCTGGGCTTGGTAGTTGTACCAAGGACCTAGGGCACGGGCTCAGTAGTTATGGCACACTGGTTTAGTTGTTCCAAGGCATTTGAGATCTTCCCAGACCAGGGATCAAACCCATGTTATCTGCATTGGCAGGCAGATTTTAATCACTGGACCACCAGGGAAGCCCTATTACCCTATTATTGAACATCTAGGTTGTTTAAAATTGGTCACCTGGTATTCATTGAATATATTCATCTATTTACTTTTTTGATGAATTTGTCCTTGGAATAAATACATTCTTAAAAATAGTAGTTGCATCAAAGCATGTAAACACCTCTATTGCTCTTGATATGTATCAACATTGTCTTCTGGCAGCAGGATATGAAGTTACTAACTTCACCACAGCTTCATTGTGTGTGTTTGTGTGTGCGTGTGTATGCGTGCTGAGTCACTTCAGTCGTGTCCAACTTTGCGACCCCATGGACTCTGTAGCCCATCAGGCTCCTCTGTCCATGGGATTCTCTAGGCAAGAATACTGAAGTGGGTAGCCAATCCCTTCTCCAGGGGATCTCCCTGACCCAGGGATCGAACCCAGGTCTCCTACATTGCAGGTGGGCTCTTTACCATCTGAGCCACCAGGGAAGCCCACAGCTTCACTGGCATTCCCTCTAATGGTCTTTAGGGCTCTGTTTTATTAATTGCCTTTGTAGCGTATTTCACTCTGTTGTTCTATGAATACCTTAGGCTCACTATGCTGAAACTTCAGGTCATCATTTACTTTCCAAACCAAGCATTCAACTTGACTTCATCATTTCTGTTTGGGGTTTTGTCATTTTATCCAGATATTCCGACTGTGAATCTCCCTTTTCACTTTTCTGTTTCTCAAAGTTTGGGAATTTTTAATCTCTGAAATAGTTCTCAGATGTATCTTCTCTTCCACTTTACATTTCTCTAATTTCAGTTCAGTTCAGTCGCTCAGTCGTGTCCGACTCTTTGCAACCCCATGAATCGCAGCACGCCAGGCCTCCCTGTTCATCACCATCTCTCGGAGTTCATTCAGACTCACATCCATCGAGTCAGTGATGCCATCCAGCCATCTCATCCTCGGTCGTCCCCTTTTCCTCCCGCCCCCAATCCCTCCCAGCATCAGAGTCTTTTCCAATGAGTCAGCTCTTCGCATGAGGTGGCCAAAGTACTGGAGTTTCAGCTTCAGCATCATTCCTTCCAAAGAAATCAAACAATACCCAGTTGTGCATGACTGGTGATAGAAGCAAGATCCGATGCTGTAAAGAGCAATACTGCATAGGAACCTGGAATGTCAGGTCCATGAATCAAGGCAAGTTGGAAGTGGTCAAACAAGAGATGACAAGGGTGAACGTCGACATTCTGGGAATCAGTGAACTAAAATGGACTGGAATGGGTGAATTTAACTCAGATGACCATTATATCTACTACTGCGGGCAGGAATCCCTCAGAAGAAATGGAGTAGCCATCATGGTCAACAAAAGAGTCTGAAATGCAGTACTTGGGGATGCAGTCTCAAAAATGAGAGAATGATCTCTGTTCGTCTCGAAGGCAAACCATTCAATATCACAGTTATCCAAGTCTATGCCCCAACCAGTAATGCTGAAGAAGCTGAAGCTGAATGGTTTTATGAAGACCTACAAGATCTTTTAGAACTAACACCCAAAAAAGATGTCCTTTTCATTATAGGGGACTGGAATGCTAAAGTAGGAAGTCAAGAAACACCTGGAGTAACAGGCAAATTTGGCCTTGGAATGCGGAATGAAGCAGGGCAAAGACTAATAGAGTTTTGCCAAGAAAATGCACTGGTCATAGCAAACACCCTCTTCCAACAACACAAGAGAAGACTCTACACATGGACATCACCAGATGGTCAACACCGAGATCAGATTGATTATATTCTCTAATTTAGAATCTCATTATCTCTTACTGGTATTATTTCAGTAACCTAATAAGACTTCCTGCCTCCTGCCTTCTAATTCTAGGTAATTTATCTTATACACTGTTAATAGATGACTTTTTAAAGAGTAAGACTTCCATCTTGCCACACCATGTCCTTAAGCTTCAGTATCTGTTGAATCATTTACTAAAGCCCTCAAGCTTTTCAAATGAAGAGTCCCAATCCATTTAACCAGTCCTAAAATAAATTTAGTAGGTTGCTACCAGCACTCTCAAAAAAAAGTCATCAGCATATATGACATCTTTTCATATTTTATGAAATTTGTTCCAGGGTACATATGTTTATATACATAAATACAAATATATATACATACACGGACATGTTTATGTATTGAATCATTATGTAAAACATTCCTTAACGTGGGTCACTTGTCAAATAAGTTTGAAAGCATTGTTCTACAGTGTAGCTTCAGCCTAAATAACTTTAGTCATACTCTTTCCAGTTTTTTCTTCTAGCCAGATCAGAGCACTGCTGTCACAACGCTGAATCATTCCCAGCTTTGCTCAAGGTTCATTTCACATGTCATCTACGCTGATGTTTTTTCTCATTTCCCTGTTCCAGCCCCAAACACAGAAAACCTGGATATGATCTTTCCTTTTTTCTATATCCTGTAGCATTTTGGTTTTCTTAGGGCACATTTCACACATTACATTTTTATTTGTTGTTTGTAGACTACAGATCCCTTGTGGACATAGATTTATATACCTTCTTATTTTCCTTTTAGTATAATCTATTTAGAAGATAATTTTAAACTTTATTTAATGAAATATAACACTTCATAAAAAATGAGTGTGCCTTATAACAGTAAGATTTTCTGTTTTAAAAAGTGCCATTTGTTGTAAAAATTCTAGAAATAACTAAGTGAATAGCTTAGTTAGAAATAGCTAAGTGAAGAACTTATAAGGCAAAAATAAATACTTGAGGGCTTAATATATATTTGCTAGATATTAAGTACTTCAATTTATTATTTCATCTAATTCTCACAGTTAACTGTGAAGATAACAGGTATCTTTATGATCGCCAGTTTGCAGATACAGTGGGAGAAAAACTGACCCTAATCTCATTCACCTGAAGAAAACTATCATTGATAATTTTTTGTGCTTCTACTTTGCTATTTGGGTTTATACTTTCTCCCCAATAATGTAGAAATTTAACATGAACCACTTTTCAGTTACGTACAGAGATGGTGAACATTTCAGATCATTAAGTAATACGTTGACCCTTGAACAGCGCAGGTTTGAACTGCTTGTGTTTATTTACACATTGATTTTTTTTCTGTTGAGGTTGGTTAAATCTGCGGATGCAGAGGGACCACATATACAGAGGGGCAACGCTAAATGACCATATGTGTGGACTTTCGATTTGACAGAGGGTTCGCATCCCTAACCCCAGTGTTGTCTGAGGGTCAGCTGTAATGTTTTTGCATGAAATAATTATGTTTATAGCTAAATTGTTTTCAGTTATCCACACTGAGAAAAAATTTTAATGTACCAGTTTTATGTAATATTGCTTACTACTGAGATTGTACACTTTTTTGTTTTTAATTGGTCATATGCCTGCCATATGACTGTGATCATTTTTTCTAGTTTTTCCATTTACCTTTTGATTTGTTTCAGGTTTTTTGGAGATTTTTCATCAAATTAAATAAGTCTTTTCCTTTTTGTTTTCTCTCTTTATATTATGTTCAGAAGGGCTTTCTTTTTTAAAATTAATTTATTTTTTAATTAATTAACTTTAATTGGAGGCTGATTACTTTATAATATTGTGGTTTTTGCCACACATTGACATGAATCAGCCATGGATGTACATGCGTCCCCCTTCCTGAAGCCCCCTCCTATCTCCCTCCCAATCTCATCCCTCAGGGTTGTCCCAGTGCACCAGGCCTGAGCACCCTGTCTCATGCATCGAATCTGGATTGGTGATCTATTTCACATATGGTAATATACATGTTTCATTGCTGTTCTGTCAAATCATCCCACCCTTGCCTTCTCCCACAGAGTCCAAAAGTCTGTTCTTTACATCTGTGTCTCTTTTGCATCTGTGTCTCTTTTGCTATCTCGCATATAGGATCATCATTACCATCTTTCTAAATTCCATATATATGCGTTAATATACTGTATTGGTGTTTTTCTTTCTGGCTTACTTCACTCTGTATAATAGGCTCCAGTTTCATCCACCTCATTAGAACTGATTCAAATGCATTTTTTTAAATAGCTGAGTAATAATCCATTGTGTATATGTACCACAGCTTTCTTGTCCATTCGTCTGCTGATGGACATCTAGGTTGCTTCCATGTCCTGGCTATTGTAAACAATGCTGCGATGAACATTCAAGTACACGTGTCTCTTTCAATTCTGGTTTCCTCGGTGTGTATGCCCAGCAGTGGGATTGCTGGGTCATATGGCAGTTCTATTTCCAGTTTTTTAAGGAATCTCCACACTGTTCTCCATAGTGGCTGTACTAGTTTGCATTCCCACCAACAGTGTAAGAGGGTGCCCTTTTCTCCGCACCCTGTCCAGCATTTATTGTTTGTTATCTTTTTGATAGCAGCCATTCTGACCAGCATGGGATGGTACCTCATTGTGATTTTACATTTCTCTGATGATGAGTAATTTTGAGCATCTTTTCTTGTGCCTGTTAGCCATCTGTGTGTCTTCTTTGGAGAAATGTCTGTTTAGTTCTTTGGCCCATTTTTTGATTGGATCATTTATTTCTCTGGAATTGAGCTGCATGAGCTGCTTGTATATTTTTGAGATTGTCAGTTGTTTGTTTTCTATTATTTTCTCCCATTCTGAAGACTATCTTTTCACCTTGCTTATAATTTCCTTCATTGTGCAAAAGCTTTTAAGTTTAATTAGGTCCCATTTGTTTATTTTTGCTTTTATTTTCACTTCTCTGGGGGGTGGATCATAGAGGATCCTGCTGTGATTTATGTCAGAGAGTGTTTTGCCTATGTTTTCCTCTAGGAGTTTTATAGTTGCTGGTCTTACGTTTAGATGTTTAATCCATTTTGAGTTTATTTTTGTGTATGGTATAAGAAAATGTTCTAGTTACATACATTCTTTTACAAGTGGTTGAACAGTTTTCCCAGCACTATTTGTTAAAGAGATTGTCTTTTCTCCATTGTATATTCTTGCCTCCTTTGTCAAAGATAAGGTATCCATAGGTGTGTGGATTTATCTCTGGGCTTTCTTATTTCTGGGCTTTGTTCCATTGATCTATATTTCTGTCTTTGTGCCAGTATATACTGTCTTAATGATAGTAGCTTTGTGGTATAGTCTGAAGTCAGGCAGGTTAATTCCTCTGATTCCATGCTTTTTTCTCAAGATTGCTTTGGTTATTCAAGGTTTTTTGTATTTCCATACAAATTGTGAAATTATTTGTTCTAGTTCTCTGAAAAATACCGTTGGTAGCTTGATAGGGATTGTATTGAATCTATAGATTGCTTTGGGTAGTATACTCATTTTCACTTTATTGATTCTTCCGAGCATGAACATGGTGTATTTCTCCAGCTGTTTGTGTCATCTTTGATTTATTTCATCAGTGTTCTATAGTTTTCTATATATAGGTCTTTTGTTTCTTTCACTTCAGTTCAGTTAGTCATGTCCAACTATTTGCGATCCTGTGGACCGCAGCATGCCAGGCCTCCCTGTCTGTCACCAACTCCCAGAGTTTACCCAAACTCATGTCCATCAAGTCGGTGAGGCCATCCAACCATCTCATCCTCTGTCGTCCCCTTCTGCTCCTGCCTTCAGTCTTTCCCAGCATCAGGGTCTTTTCAAATGAATCAGCTCTTCACATCAGGTGGCCAAAGTATTGGAGTTTCAGCTTCAACATCAGTCCTTCCAATGAACACTCGGGATTGATCTCCTTTAGGATGGACTGGTTGGATATTCTTGCAGTCCAAGGGACTCTCAAGAGTCTTCTCCAACACCACAATTCAAAAGCATCAATTCTTTGGTGCTCAGCTTTCGTTATAGTCCAACTCTCACATCCAGCATGACTACTGGAAAAACCATAGCCTTAACTAGATGGACCTTTGTTGGCAAAGTAATGTCTCTGCTTTTTAATATGCTGTTCAGTTCAGTTCAGTCTCTCAGACGTGTCCGACTCTTTGCGACCCCATGAATCGCAGCACATCTAGGTTGGTCATAATTTCCTTCCAAGAAATAAGCATCTTTTAATTTCATGGCTGCAGTCACGATCTACAGTGATTTTGGACCCCCCCAAAATAAAGTCAGTCACTGTTTCCACTGTTTCCCCATCTCTTTGCCATGAAGTAATGGCACCACATGCCATGATCTTAGTTTCTGCATGTTGAGCTTTAAGCCAACTCTTTCACTCTCCTCTTTTACTTTCATCAAGAGGCTCTTGAGTTCCTCTTCACTTTCTGCCATAAGGGTGGTGTCATCTGCATATCTGAGGTTATTGATATTTCTCCCGGCAATCTTGATTCCAGCTTGTGCTTCATCCAGCCCAGCATTTCTAAAGATGTACTCTGCATATAAGTTAAATAAGCAAGGTGACAATATACAGCCATGACGTACTCCTTTCCCTATTTGGAACTAGTTGGTTGTTCAATGACCAGTTCTAACTGTTGTTTCTGGACCTGCATACAGATTTCTTAAGAGGCAAGTCAGGTGGTCTGGTATTCCCATCTCTTTCAAAAACTTCCACAGTTATATTGTGATCCACACAGTCAAAGGTTTTGGCATAGTCAGTAAAGCAGAAGTAGATATTTTTCTGGAACTCTCTTTCCTTGATTATCCAGTGGATGTTGCCAATTTGATCTCTGGTTCCTCTGCCTTTTCTAAAGCTAGCTTGAACATCTGGAAGTTCATAGTTCACATACTATTAAAACCTGACATGGAGAATTTTGAGCATTACTTTGCTAGCATGTGAGATGAGTGCAATTGTACAGTAGTTTGAACATTCTTTGGCATTGCCTCTCTTTGGGATTAAAATGAACACTGACCTTTTCCCAGTCCTGTGGCCACTGCTGAGTTTTCCAAATTTGCTGGCATATTGAGTGCAGCACTTTCACAGCATCATCTTTTAGGATTTGAAATAGCTCCACTGGAATTCCATCACCTATACTGGCTTTGTTCGTAGTGATGCTTCTCAAGGCCCATTTGACTTCACATTCCAGGATGTCTGGCTCTAGGTGAATGATTACACCATCATGGTTATCTGGGTCATGAAGATCATTTTTGTATAGTTCTTCTGTGTATTCTTACCACCTCTTCTTAATATGTTTCTGTTAACTCCATACCATTTTTGTCCTCTGTTGAGCCCATTGTTGCATGAAATGTTCCCTTGGTAGCTCTAATTTTCTTGAAGAGATCTCTAGTCTTTCCCATTCTGTTGTTTTCCTCTATTTCTTTGCACTGATCACTGATGAAGGCTTTCTTATCTCTCCTTGCTATTCTTTGGAACTCTGCATTCAAATGTGTATAGCTTTCCTTTTCTCCTTTGTTTTTTGCTTCTCTTCTTTTCACAGCTATTTGTAAGGCCTCCTCCAACAGCCATTTTGCTTTTTTGCTTTTTTTTCTTGGGGATGGTCTTGATCCCTGTCTCCTGTACAGTGTCATGAACCTCCGTCCATAGTTCATCAGGCACACTGGCTATCAGATCTAGACCCTTAAATCTATTTCTCACTTCCACTGTATAATCGTAAGGGACTTGATTTAGGTCATACCTGAATGGTCTAGCGGTTTTCCCTACTTTCTTCAATTTAAGTCTGAATTTGGCAATAAGGAGTTTCTGATCTGAGCCACAGTCAGCTCCCAGTCTTGTTTTTGCTGACTGTATAGAGCTTCTCCATCTTTGGCTGCAAAGAATATAATCAGTCTGATTTCAGTGTTGGCCAGCTGGTGATGTCCATGTGTAGAGTCTTTTCTTGTGTTGTTGGAAGAGGGTGTTTGTTATGACCAGTGCGTTCTCTTGGCAAAACTCTTTTATTAGCCTTTGCCCTGCTTCATTCTGTACTCCAAGGCCAAATTTGCCAGTAACTTCGGTATTTCTTCACTTCGTGCTTTTGCATTCCAGTTCCCTATAATGAAAAGGGCATCTTTTTTGGGATGTTAGTTCGAAAAGGTCTTGTAGGTCTTCATAGAACCATTCAACTTCAGCTTCTTCAGCGTTACTGGTTGTGGCTTAGACTCGGATTACCATGATATTGAATGGTTTGCCTTGGAAATGAACAGATATGATTCTGTCATTTTTGAGATTGCATCCAAGTACTGCATTTTGGACTCTTGTTGATTATGATGGATACTTTATTTCTTCTAAGGGGTTTTTGCCAACGGTGGTAGATATAATGGTCATCTGCATTAAATTCACCCATTCCAGTCCATTTTAAGTTGCTTATTCCTAAAATGTCGATGTTCACTCTTGCCATCTCCTGTTTGACCACTTGCAATTTGCCTTGATTCATGGACCTAACATTCCAGGATCCTCTGACATTGCTTTTTACAGCATCGGACCTTGCTTCTATCACTAGTCACACCCACAGCTGGGTGTTGCTTTTGCTTTGGCTCCATCTCTTCATTCTTTCTGGAGTTACTTCTCCACTGATCTCCAATAGCATATTGGGCACCTATCGACCTGGGGAGTTCATCTTTCAGTGTCCTATCTTTTTGCCTTTTCATACTGTTCATGGGGTTCTCAAGGCAAGAATACTGAAGTGGTTTGCCATTCCCTTCTCCAGTGGACCACATTTTCTCAGAAGACCTGTCTTGGGTGGCCCTACACAGCATGGCTCATAGTTTCATTGAATTAGACAAGGCTGTGGTCCATGTGATTAGATTGATTAATTTTCTGTGATTGTGGTTTCACTGTGTCTGCCCTCTGATGCCCTCTCTCACCACCTACTGTCTTACTGGGGTTTCTCTTACCTTGGACGTGGGGTATCTCCTCACAGCCGCAGCTATTGACCTTGGACGTAGGGTATCTCCTCTCGTCCGCTCGCCTGGTAGATTTATTCCTAAGTATTTTATTCTTTTCATTGCAATGGTAAATGGAATTGTTTCCTTAATTCTCTGTTTTCTCATTGTTAGTGTATAGGAATGCGAGGGATTTCTGTGTGTTAATTTTATATTCTGCAACTTTACTATATGCATTGATTAGGTCTAGTAATTTTCTGGTGGTGACTTTAGGGTCTTCTACATAAAGGATCATATCATTTGCAAACACTGAGAGTTTTACTACTTTTTTCCAATCTGGATTCCTTTTATTTCTTTTTCTTCTCTGATTGCTGTGGCTAAAAGTTCCAAAACTGTGTTGAATAGTAGTGGTGAGAGTGGGCACCCTTGTCTTGTTCCTGACTTTAGGGGAAATGCTTTCAGTTTTTCACCATTGAAGATAATGTTTGCTGTGGGTTTGTCATATATAACTTTTATTATGTTGAGGCATGTTCCTTCTATTCCTGCTTTCTGGAGAGTTTTTATCATAAATGGATGTTGAATTTTGGCAAAGGCTTTCTCTGCATCTATTAAGATAATCATATGGCTTTTATTTTTCAATTTGTTAATGTGGTGTATTACATTCATTTATTTGCGGATATTGAAGAATCCTTGCATCCCTGGGATAAAGCCCACTTGGTCATGGTATATGATCTTTTTAATATGTTGTTGGATTCTGATTGCTAGAATTTTTTTAAAAAATTTTTACTTTATTTTACTTTACAATACCGTATTGGTTTTGCCATACATTGACATGAATCCACCACGGGTGTATACAAGCTCCCAATCCTAAATTCCCCTCCCACATCCCACCCGATATCCTCTCTCTGGATCATCCCCGTGCCCCAACCCCTAGCATCCTGTATCCTGTATCGAACATAGGCTGGTGCTTCATTCTTACATGATAGTATACATGTTTCAATGCCATTCTCCCAAATCATCCCACCCTCTCCCTCTCCCACAGAGTCCAAAAGTCCGTTCTATACATCTGTGTCTCTTTTGCTGTCTTGCATACAGGGTCATCATTGCCATCTTTCTAAATTCCATATATATGTGTCAATATACTGTATTGGTGTTTTTCTTTCTGGCTTACTTCACTCTGTATAATAGATTACAGTTTCATCCATCTCATTAGAACTGATTCATTCTTTTTAATGGCTGAGTAATACTCCATTGTGTATATGTACCACAGCTTTCTTATCCATTCATCTGCTGATGGACATCTAGGTTGTTTCCATGTCCTGGCTATTATAAACAGTGCTGCAGTGAACATTGGGGTACATGTGTCTCTTTCAATTCTGGTTTCCTCGGTGTGTATACCCAGCAGTGGGATTGCTGGGTCATAAGGCAATTCTATTTGCAGTTTTTTAAGGAATCTCCACACTGTTCTCCATAGTGGCTGTACTAGTTTGCATTCCCACCAACAGTGTAAGAGGGTGTCCTTTTCTCCACACCCTCTCCAGCATTTATTGCTTGTAGACTTTTGGATCGCAGCCATTCTGACTGGTGTGAAATGGTACCTCATTGTGGTCTTGATTTGCATTTACTGATAATGAGTGATGTTGAGCATCTTTTCATGTGTTTGTTAGCCATCCGTATGTCTTCTTTGGAGAAATGTCTGTTTAGTTCTTTGGCCCATTTTTTGATTGGGTCGTTTATTTTTCTGGAATTGAGCTGCATGAGTTGCTTGTATATTTTTGAGATTAGTTGTTTGTCAGTTGCTTCATTTGCTATTGTTTTCTCCCATTCAGAAGGCTGTCTTTTTACCTTGCTTATAGTTTCCTTTGTTGTGCAGAAGCTTTTAATTTTAATTAGATCCCAATTGTTTATTTTTGCTTTTATTTCCAGTATTCTGGGAGGTGGATCATAGAGGATCCTGCTGTGATTTATGTCGGAAAGTGTTTTGCCTATGTTCTCCTCTAGGAGTTTTATAGTTTCTGGTCTAACGTTTAGATCTTTAATCCATTTTGAGTTTATTTTTGTGTGTGGTGTTAGAAAGTGATCTAGTTTCATTCTTCTACAAGTGGTTGACCAGTTTTCCCAGCACCACTTGTTAAAGAGATTGTCTTTACTCCATTGTATATTCTTGCCTCCTTTGTCGAAGATAAGGTGTCCATAGGTGTGTGGATTTATCTCTGGGCTTTCTATTTTGTTCCATTGATCTATATTTCTGTCTTTGTGCCAGTACCATACTGTCTTGATGACTGTGGCTTTGTAGTAGAGCCTGAAGTCAGGCAGGTTGATTCCTCCAGTTCCATTCTTCTTTCTCAAGATTGCTTTGGCTATTCGAGGTTTTTTGTATTTCCATACAAATCTTGAAATTATTTGTTCTAGTTCTGTGAAAAATACCGCTGGTAGCTTGATAGGGATTGCATTGAATCTGTAGATTGCTTTGGGTAGTATACTCATTTTCACTATATTGATTCTTCCGATCCATGAACATGGTATATTTCTCCATCTATTAGTGTCCTCTTTGATTTCTTTCATCAGTGTTTTATAGTTTTCCATATATAGGTCTTTAGTTTCTTTAGGTAGATATATTCCTAAGTATTTTATTCTTTTCGTTGCAATGGTGAATGGAATTGTTTCCTTAATTTCTTTTTCTACTTTCTCATTATTAGTGTATAGGAATGCAAGGGATTTCTGTGTGTTGATTTTATATCCTGCAACTTTACTATATTCATTGATTAGCTCTAATAATTTTCTGGTGGAGTCTTTAGGATTTTCTATGTAGAGGATCATGTCATCTGCAAACAGTGAGAGTTTTACTTCTTCTTTTCCAATTTGGATTCCTTTTATTTCTTTTTCTGCCCTGATTGCTGTGGCCAAAACTTCCAGAACTATGTTGAATAGTAGCGGTGAAAGTGGGCACCCTTGTCTTGTTCCTGACTTTAGGGGAAATGCTTTCAGTTTTTCACCATTGAGGATAACGTTTGCTGTGGGTTTGTTATATATAGCTTTTATTATGCTGAGGTATGTTCCTTCTATTCCTACTTTCTGGAGAGTTTTTATCATAAATGGATGTTGAATTTTGTCAAAGGCCTTCTCTGCATCTACTGAGATAATCACATGGCTTTTGTTTTTCAGTTTGTTAATGTGGTATATTACATTCATTTATTTGCGGATATTGAAGAATCCTTGCATCCCTGGGATAAAGCCCACTTGTTCATGGTGTATGATCTTTTTAATATGTTGTTGGATTCTGATTGCTAGAATTTTGTTAAGGATTTTTGCTCTATGTTCATCAGTGATATTGGCCTGTAGTTTGCTTTTTTTGTGGCATCTTTGTCTGGTTTTGGTATTAGGGTGATGATGGCCTCATAGAATGAGTTTGGCAGTTTACCTTCCTCTGCAATTTTAGAAGAGTTTGAGTAGGATAGGTGTTAGCGCTTCTTTAAATTTTTGGTAGAATTCACTTGTGAAGCAGAAGGGCTTTCTTATTCAAAGATTATAGCTATTCATATTATATAGAAACTGAAGTGAAGTCGCTCAGTTGTGTCCGACTCTTTGCAACCCCATGGACTGTAGCCTACCAGGGTCCTCTGTCTGTGGATTTTCCAGGCAAGAATACTGGAGTGGTTTGCCATTTCCTTCTCCAGGAGATCTTCCCAACCCAGGGATTGAACCCCGGTCTCCTGCATTGTAGCCAGACACTTTGCTGTCTGAGCCACTAGGGCAATCCCATATTATATAGATTTCATGTTAATACTTCAGTGGTTTCATTTTTTTAATTAAAATAGTATTTTATATTATTCAATGATTATATACTTAGTATAAAACAATTTTGATTAATGGAAATTTTTAAACAGTAAAGTGAAATTTTCCATAATCTCACATTCTAAGAGAATGTTAAAAGTGTTGTTGTATATCCTTCGAGGATTTTTTTCTTTGCATGTAGTTTTATAATTTGGGGGTCATGGGGCCATATTTTATGATTCTGAATCATCATTTTGGGGCTTCCCTGGTGGCTCAGCCTTTGACTTTGTTGATCACAATAAACTGTGGAAAATTCCGAAAGAGATGGGAATACCAGACTACCTGACGTGTCTCTTGAGAAACCTGTATGCAGGTCAGGAAGCAACAGTTAGAACTGGACATGGAACAACAGACTGGTTCCAAATAGGAAAAGGAGTACATCAAGGCTGTATATTGTCACCCTGTTTATTTAACTTCTATGCAGAGTACATCCTGAGAAACGCTGGGCTGGATGAAGCACCAGCCAGAGTCCAGATTGCCAGGAAAAATATCAATAACCTCAGATATGCAGATGACACCACCCTTATGACAGAAAGTGAAGAAGAACTAAAGGGCCTCTTGATGAAAGTGAAAGAGGAGAGTGAAAGAGTTGGCTTAAAGGTCAACATTCAGAAAACTAAGATCACGGCATCTGGTCCCATCACTTCATGGCAAATAGATGGGGAAACAGTGGCTGATTTTATTTTTCTGGGCTCCAAAATCACTGCAGATGGTGATTGCAGCCATGAAATTAAAAGACGCTTACTCCTTGTAAGGAAAGTTATGACCAACCTAGACAGCATATTGAAAAGCAAAGACATTACTTGGTCAACAAAGGTCCGTCTAGTCAAGGCTATGGTTTTTCCAGTGGTCATGTATGGATGTGAGAGTTGGACTGTAAAGAAAACTGAGTGCCAAAGAATTGATGCTTTTGAACTGTGGTGTTGGAGAAGACTCTTGAGAGTCCCTTGGACTGCAAGGAGATCCAACCAGTCCGTCCTAAAGGAAACCAGTCCTGGGTGTTCATTGGTAGGACTGATGTTGAAGCTGAAACACCAATACTTTGGTCACCTCATGCGAAGAGCTGACTCATTTGAGAAGACCCTGATGCTGGGAGGGATTAGGGGCAGGAGGAGAAGAGGACGACAAAGAGTAAGATAGTTGGATTGCATCACCGACTCAACGGACATGGGTTTGGGTGAACTCTGGGAGTTGGTGATGGACAGGGAGGCCTGGTGTGCTGCGGTTCATGGGATCACAAAGAGTCAGACACGACTGAGCGACTGGACTGAACTGGTGGCCCAGTGGTAAAGAATCCACCTGTAATGCAGATAACATGGGTTCGATCCTGAGTCAGGAAGATCTGTTGAAGAAAGTAACAACGCACACCAGTATTCTTGCCTGGGAAATCCATGGACAGAGGTGCCTGGTGGGTGCAGTTCATGGGTTCACAAAAGAGTAGGACACAACTTCACAACTAAATAACAAAACATCCTTGGTGATTTCCATCCTTATTGTTGGGCATTTAAATTGACTTCCAATTTTTTGTGGTAATCTTCTGTGAACACTTTCATTGATACTCCCCTCTCACTTATCTATTTAGATGAATTCCTAGAAGTAGATTCCTGGGCCTCGCTTATCTATTTATCTAAATTCCTAGAAATGAGTTTCCTGTGCCATTATAATAGTATGTATATTGCTAATTTTGATCCAAAATTTTTTTCCAAAATCATATTATACTGTCATGTTTTTCTCTAGGCTTCAACCATGCTTGCCTCTTTACTAGCCTTCAAACACTCTAGCTCTTTGCTGCCTCAGGGCCTTTATATTAATACATGCTCTTCTTTCTACCTGGAAGGCTCTTACCTCCCTCCACTTTTTACTTAGGCAGTTCCAACCCAGTCACTCAAGGTTCATCTTTAAAGTTTCAGGACCTCAGAGAAAGCTTCTCTGATCCACTAGGGAATAATCCACATTATTCCCTTTATAGCACTGTGTTTCTTTCTTCATTGCTTAAACCCCATTTCTAATTTCAGCATTTCATAATGAAATATCTGCCTTCTCCACCAGACAAATCCCATGAGGGCATGAATCATTTCAGTTCTGTTCACTGTTGTATACCCAGCACCTAGCAGCTAGGTGCTCAATGAGCATTTTGTTTTATTTATTTTTTAATTGAAGGATAATTGCTTTATAGAATCAGTGAGTATTTTTGGAATAAAATTATGTTGCCATGTTACTCATTAGATAAAGAGAACCAATATATATTCTTACAAAGTATGACTTTTGGTTGTTTTTTTTTGCATTTAAATTAAGATGGCAGGGATTTAACTTAATTTTTCCCAGTTAGCCATTTGTCCCATATCCTACCATTATTCTGTAATTCAGTCTTTTCTGACTTTAAAATATTATAGTTAGTTATTATAAATTCTCAAACCTTTCTGGACTTCCTTTTTGGGTACATTGCTTTGTCAGCCTAGGTACCATGACATGCTATTTTAATCATTTTTGCTGTATAGTATATAATTACTTGATAGGCAGATTCTACTGCATTAACTTCTGTTTCTATCCTGTGTTCTCTCAGATAAAATTTTGACTATCTTGCTAAGTTCCAAAGAAGAAAACTCTATTGAAATTTTATTGAATGTACAAAGTAATATTTAGTATTGCCATCTACAAATGTTCTTTGTTCTATCCTTTTCAATATTTTATCATTCATTGATCCTGAAAATTACTAAATTTTATTCTTAGGGATTTTTTTTTAATTGCTGTCAGGATAAAATGTTTTTTCTTAC
>SJYT01067729.1:124058-139978 GCA_006410635.1 Cephalophus harveyi | reverse complement strand
TTTCCAAGATGTATGATTTATTAACTCAACAGAATAAAAAGGTTTCCCAAAGTGGTACAAACTGATTGTTTTTGATAATTTTATGATTACAAGTCTCTCTTACAGCACCTTAGTAGTACACAAGTTTACAACTATTGAGGTAAGAAACTCTTAAAATTTCAATTCTTATAAATTATTGGACTACATTTAGAGGAAAAACAGGAATAATGTTTTCTTAAGATTCTATTTATTAATAGAGGAGAAGGCCTATCATCATTTCAGCTTTTCCTTCTCCCCTGTCTCCCTGCCCCGACTCTTCATACTTTAGTGGCCACTCTAAACTTTTGCCTATAGATCACCAGTAGGAAGCCAAGGAACTCAGTCAAAAATGACTAGAGATAATAACATTAGTAAAGTTGATGTTATATGAAACTCCCCAAATCAGCTGCATTTCTGAATAGGTATACCAAATAGCATTGATCTTGAAAGCTGTGTGAAAAATTGATATTAAGAACAAGTGTGTATTAAATTTGTAAAAGAAAATGATGAACCATATAAGATATAAAGACATGAATAGATGAGAAAATGTATTATATAGATGAAATGAAGTATAACAATTTCCCTTGTTTACAAATGTTATTGAAATCCCAAATATAGCTCCTGTGAGTACTGTATAGCACTTAAGAAATTAAGAATTTATGAAGCACACCTTAAAAGACAAGTAAACAAGATACCTAAAATTTTTTCAGATATGAAGATATTGGGAGTGGAATTGTCCAACCAAAATTTAAACTATATTAAATAGCAGTTATTAAAACAATATGAGTAAAAACCAGAAATCCTGTCCAACTGAATAGAATNCTATGATAAAATAGAAGTTAAATAATAATGGGAAATGACATTATTTGAACAGTTAGATATCAACATCCTGAGATGAATTTAGATTTATGCATGTCACTGAGCTCCATGTGGATCATTTAATGAATAACGTTATGAAAATAAAATAATGTTTACAAGATACATTTCTAATTGAAGAAATTAAGGATATCATTGAATACTGGATGTATGATTTTTAAATATGTAAAAATAAAGTAATATTCCTTAGGGAAACAGTTGTGAAAAGTGAGAAAGTTAACTGATAAAAACTTACTCTCAAAAATAGACTAAAATGGCTACCATAAGTAATATTGTTGTCCATACTCCATACTATAGGTTGTCCAAGTAGAATAATTTTATATAGAACTATTACATGAAAAATATAGTACATTAGAGTATACAGACATTAGCATTTATAATATAAATGTAAATATAGTCAGTTCTATTGCAATACAATATGTGTTCCTAAAAATCACTAACCTTTACAAAATCATACAGTTAAGACCACAAAATTTATAGAGAAAATGGAATGAGCATACAACATTTAAAGGTTTCATCGGTGACACATGAAAAAAATTGGGAACTTAATTAAAAAGGTAACAGTTTTATTCATGTTAAAATGGTTAAACACATAAATACTGTAATAAATATGGCACTTTGAAGACAACGTAAAGTTTGCTGTAGAAGTTGGTTTCAGAAGGGGTGTAGCTTGTGTTTGTTACTATTAAGTGATGGAATGATGGAAAGTAGGTGTGGTTCTTGACATAGTGAACTGAAATAGCTGATAATTAATTTCAGGTGTGTGCATGGCTGCAGTTTTCTATGTTCATGTAACTGTGCTTAAAACAAGTATACAGTTCATGTTATGTTCAAGTTGTTCTCTATCAGTCTCTTTGAAACACAAAAAAGCATTACAAAAAAACTGTAGTTAAAATATGACATAATTGTTAAAAATCACTTATTTCTCAATGAGTGCACTTAATTTTGAGGATGAAGGAGTAGAAACTATAATTTGTAAAAGTTCCCAGTTTGAGTCTTGAGAGACTGTCATTTGTTTCTTGATACAGCATCTCACCTTAGTGCATATCAAACTGGGAAAAATTTGAATGACAGTGTTACATTGGAAGAGCTGTGGTGATACAGATTTCTTGCTTTCCTAAAGAGGGAAAAACCTTTAGACAAGTGAATAGTTCTGAAACTATAGATGTTACATAATTCACTGTGCTCATATGCGCTACATTTATTTGATAGTGCTTTAATGGTATGAATTGGGCTTCCCTGGTGGCTCAGAGGTTAAAGCATCTGCCTGCAATGCGGGAGACCCAGGTTTAATCCCTGGGTTAGGAAGATTCCCTGGAGAAGGAAATGGCAACCCACTCCAGTATTCTTGCCTGGAGAATCCCATGGACGGAGGAGCCTGGTAGGCAACAGTCCATGGGGTTGCAAAGAGTTGGACACAACTGAGCGACTTCACTCACTTCACTTTAATGGTATGAAAAGTCAGATGAAAATAATTTTTGTGGGCCTTAAAGTATGCACAATTGACAATTTTAACAAAAACAAAAAAACACAGTACGTTTTTAAAATCTTTGACTAGTCTAGGTATTTAAAGTTTTTTTCCCTATGTGAAATGTTTTATTTACTCTGTCCTTATCCTTTTTAGTATAGATGGAAAAAATTAATCTTTTATCATAGCTTTACCACCACAGAAAATGTAAATTTTCCAGTGAAAACTGCTGTGGTGATGATAATGATCAGAATTTACCAGTGGAAATAAAGAGGTATATATAGGTTCAGGAATACAGTCATTAAGTATGAGAACAGTTTAATCTTTGCCTGACTGCACTGCTATCTTGGTTCACCAAAAGTATTATTAAAGTATCTGAGTGATTGAAAAGATTATACTGCTGTTTTTCCTTTTTTGTCAGTGAAAGATAAAGCAGAAATACTTCTTCAAGTGGATGAATCACAAAGTATCAAGAATGAGCTAACAATACAGGTGAGGAAAACTATTTATTCTTTTGTCCTGAATTAGGAAACTTGACTAAACAAAAAGACAGCCCTTCAGTACTGCAAAAAAATGTTTTAAACCATACTTCATTATCACTGTGCCGTGCTGTAGCAAATGAATGAAGATTCTGTTTACTGTGCTAAGAGAGGTATATATGTCCTAAAGAATAGGGGAAGATAAGGTTCTATTTTAGTTGATGTGGACTATGAATATAGAGACAGAAAGGGCAGATAGAATTTACCATGTTCATGTACTTGATTTTCTCCCCTTCTCATCCTTATCCTGTGGTCTTGTCTTAGAACAGTGAACTTGTCCTGCCTATCTTTATAATATACGACTGAGCAAAATGCTTAATTGAAATTGTATGTGGGGAGAGAGGTTCTCTTCTGATGCTCCTTAATCTAGTAGTCTAAAATCATCATCACGAATAAGTGTTAAGAAATCCTTAAGAGTATTGATCAAAAAAGTCTCTTTTAATTGAATATTTGGTTATAGGTAACTTCACTTCATGCTGCATTAGAACAAGAAAGATCTAAAGTGAAAGTGTTACAAGCAGAATTAGCCAAATATCAGGTATGCTTTTATAAGTGTTTTCATCACAAATAATACATTTAGAATAGATATATACATGTGAGGATAAATGTACTGTTTTATTCTTAGGCCACAGTTTATTCACCAAATTTGTTATTGGTTATATAGTTTACATATTAGAAAATGTTAATTCTAGATATTGGTATATACAGCAATAACTAAAGTAATTCAGCATGGTCTTTGGTGCTACATAGATGATGGGGTGTATGTGCCAGTGCATCCTATTGAGGGAAGGTACATAATGATGTTCATCCCATTACATTGTAAGTTTGATCACGTGGGTACAGCAATGTCTTTTAGATATCTTATAATAAAGATATCTTCCCCCTTTGTAATCAATAAATAATATGTAATATTATAGTTTGAGATTTTGTGAATATTCTTTTCTTTTTACTTAATGGTTTTAGCATCCATTGATGATATTTGTAACAGTTATTATTTTGGTAGTTACAAAAGAGTGATTTTTCTAATTCTGTCATTTCTTCTGCATTTACAAGCTGGCATTGAGTATTTTTTTCTGGATGAAGCCATAAATAATGTCATGGCTTTCTTTCAGTATATGTGTACATGTGTGAATAAATACAAACATATATTTGTGTATACATATGTATGTGTCTCTATGTCATGATATAAAATGAGTTAATTAGTGTGGAGTCATAATCAAAAAAGTTTGAAAGCCACTTCTGGTGGACTAGAGAACATAAAAGTTGGTTAGCTCCAGCTTTTGACATCTCATCAGTCCAGGAAGGAAGATTCCTTTTGTCTGGGAAGCTCTGAAAAGGATAGTTGAATTATTATTATTTTTAAAAAACTCTTATTTAGACGGAAAGTAAGAGTTTTAAGCTGTATAACATTGGTAAATATGTATAGTGAGTATCTATCTTGTAGAAAGTTTTTTAGTAACTTTATTTTTTATTTCCCTGCTGTCAGGAAATAAATCTTGCTTTTAATACTTGTCATTATACATCTCAAGTTTTACATAACCTCTTCAGATTTTTTTCCTCTGGATAAATCTTTTCAAAACTTTTATTTGTTCAGGAGTGAATAATATTCTTTATTTGATTTTTTTTTTAAAGAAGGTTGGTATAGATATGTTTTTGAACTCTGAGAGGGAAGTTACAGGCAGAAAAAGGATGGAACAAAGAGAAGCTGCCAACATTATTAAATGGGTCTGGGTTCCTTGTGCCCCTCATATAAGCACCACTCTGAGAAATGTACTTTCACAGGCAAGTCATTCCCAAATTTGGCTGATCATCAGAATCTCTTGGGAACTTTTTGAATTATAGATTGTTCAGCCCACTCCTCATTATCATAAATAAATAGGTTGGGACAAAGTCTGGGCATCAGAATTTTAAAAATATTACTACGTAGGTGATTCTAGTGATTTTAGTTTAGGTACCTTTGCCATAGTTTATAAAAATGAAAAATTATTAGATTATTATAAATACCTTATACCATTAGTGTTAGTCAGTCATGTCTGATTCTTTGTGAGCCCATGGATTGTAGCCTGCCAGGCTCCTCTGTCCATGGAATTCTCCAGGCAATAATACTAGAGTGGGTAACCATTCCCTTCTCTAGGGGGTCTTCCCAACCCAGGGATCAAACCCAGATCTCCCACATTCAGACAGACTCTTTACTGACTGAGCCACCAGGGAAGCCCCCATCAAACCATTATTTATGGTTAAAATGGAGGGTAGAATAGTTATGGATGATTAAATTTTCTTTTTTGTACCTTTGTGCTTTTCATATTTTTAAAATAAGTATTTGCTTTTTGAATCAGAGTAAGGCAGAAAATGTTACATTAAAAGTAATTAATGAAAATTACTTTCTGTCTTTTAAGCTAGAACAAAATCAGATTTCTAATGCTGTCTTATATGAACAGAACTATACAACACTTGAATTGGAAATTGAATTACCCAAAGGGGTAAGGAAGCAATTCCCCAACTTTCCTGATCATATGGAGCAAGTTGTTTATTTTAGCATTGATCAAAATTTTTATTTTTTAAAAAGATCTGGGACAGTGCAGATGAACTCTAAAAAATAAGATACTGGTAATCATAGTAAATCCAGACTAATTCAAATAGATAGTTGTTTTCTACAACCTACTTTAACCATTGATAAAAGCCATGTAAAAATAATTTAGTTGCATGTTAATTCAAATTTGCAACAAACTCAAAAAGAAGTTCCTTCCTTTTCATAGTCAAAAATGCCTTTGATTTCATTTATTCTTAAAAGGAAAATTCCCTCCAAAATGTTACTTTCTAAATAATTTACCCTATTTCTTTTTGCAGGGTGGCAGAAAAGGGAAAAGAAACTCTGAATCCGACCAGTGTAGGTGATTCCATTAGCCTTTGAGGTCAACACAAAAGGAAAACTTTCAGGGTTTTGCAAAAATGTATATATTTAATCCTGTGCAACTGCTGAACTATGCAGTTTTTGTTGAAGAAATTTAAAATGATTAGCTCACTAACAGTCTATAATTTTATGTCCTTTTGGCTTAAAGTGAAAAGAATAAAAATAGAATTCCAGGAGAACTCACTGATTATTGTATACTATTCATACTTCTTATCACTTTAGTTTTTCATCAGTCAATAAAATTAATTTACTCTTCCATTAATATGTTTGGTTTTTTAAATTTCAGAAACAATGTGAAAGTGTGGTTTTTGTTCATAGCACAATCAGTTACTTGGATTTCAGCTCACTGAATATTTACTTGGCACTTTGTCCATCCTGAACCTTATAGGGCATACAATATATTGCCAAATGGCCTATGTTCAGGCAAAACAGAAGATGGGGGTAGGAATGATTACCAAAAATAATTACCATACATATTAGAGTGTGATTTCACATTGTTTGGAAGTTGAGAAAACTTGCATGAAATGGTTTTTGGAGGGTGGATACCTTTTCTGTAAATTTTTTGAGAAGCATCCCAGGCAGAAGCAGCAAAATCTGGGCAGAAATATTAGTAAAGAATAGTCTGACTTGAGGACCAAAATGTGACACACTGAGAATAGGAAGGGTGTTGACTGGGGGGGATTGAAGAGAGACTTTTCATTGGTATAATCAATTAGTAGTTTATGGGATTGAATTTTTTTTAGCATAGTCAGTGAAATACAAATATGATTCATTAAAATACAGAGAGTTTTTTTGTTTTATAACAAAGATAAACACGTAAATACTGGTACTGGCCTCCAAAACCAGCATTATAAGAAAGACTCCACTTCATGATAGTCTTCAGGAAAAATATTTTATGTCATCATTACTTATATGTCTGGCTTCTTCCATCAGGTTACATGAACCTTGCAAAGAACTGTGACTTACTATTCTCAATGTTTAGCTTTCTATGTGGCACAAGTAGATATTAAATAATTATTTGTTTAATTGATAAAGTAGTAAAGATTTTAAAGATAATTTCCCTCTAATTTACCTTTGATTAAGAGTAGGTACCATCAGAACCTAATTAATTAATTATATTTGGTAATCCATGATACCATACTTTTCTACCCAGTGATGAACAAAATCAGATTTCTCATGTTGACTTGTATAAACAAGCTATTCAATAGAACTTGAATAGTTTCGATTATAATTGAATTACCAGCGCCCATCATATTATCATCTGCTTTTGATTATCTACCTGTACACTATCCGTTTGGTACATTATCTAACATCTAGCACAGGGCCTGGCACATGTTTCAATAAATATGCTGTTTTCTACTAGTGTGACTATCACGCTTCACCAGTAGCTCAACAGTAAAGAATCTGCCTGCAATGCAAGAGATGCGGGTTCAGTCCCTGGGTTGGGAAGATGCCCTGGAGAAAGAAATGGCAACCCACTCCAGTATTCTTACCTGGAAGATTCCACGGTCAGAGGAGCCTGGCTCCCATCCATGGATTTGCAGAGTCGGACATGATTTGGTTACTAAATGACGACAACTAGGATGTATATAGTTTAAAATCACCTAGGCACATAGAAAATTTCATTGATTATTCTCTTTTGCCTTGAATATTCTCAGGAGTACTGCATTCATGACTTTGTTTTTTCCCCTGAATTTTTTCCACTCCTATGGACAATCTATTACTTCCAGGCCAGTGTCTCAACAGAGAAAGCTTTATCTGGTAAGAGATAGAAAAGACAGTCAGTGATCGGTTAATGAATTCTTCTGTTTGATTTCTCAGGCATTCTGTGTTATTAAATATCATTCCTCAGATTCTTTTCTGTTTCCTGAATGTTCAGTGAAATTATTATGTGCTAGGCACTATGCTAAGTACTAGAGATGTAAATATGTCCACAATGAATTGGAAGAAAATAGAAATATAGAGAAATGTTCATAAAATATTCCAGTAAATAATGATATAGTCAAATTGCTATTGGAGTACAGAAGAAAATACATGTTTTTATTTTAAATATTTTAGATACCTTCTATGGGATTTTTTACGTTTTCTATAGTATGTTAGTAATAGCCAACACTCATGAACTACAGCTATGTTCAAGTCCCTATATAGCTGTATGGCCTTGGCTCATGCTAAATATGCATGAAATTGCAGCATGAAATTTGGTATCAAGTGAGAACAGCTAGTGAAAGTATTGGGTAAAAAACTGTGTAAGATGTCATTTTTACCTTCAAATTATTTTCCGTCTAATTTGAATAAAAGCATAGCACATAAGTAACTAAAATTCAAGATAGAATACAGTAGATTCCATAATAATTATATGGAAGTAAGAGTATATTTGTTCAGTGTATTTTATATTCTTATTAAAACAATAATGTTTTAATTGGTTAATAGGTAGCTTTCCCAAAGAGTTTTAAAGAGCAGAGGTTGTTTGATGAGAAAGGAAATTTTAAAAAGTTGGGTAAAGGAAAAGCAATGTATGTGTTCAGGGAATAGAAAGATAGCAAGGCGTGTGTTGAGAAAATTGAGTGTCTTCATTTTCCCTGGAGGATAGGAAAGTAATGAGATAGCCAGAAAGGTTGTTTGGGGATAGCTACCCTTCATCTGAAATTTTAGATTAAGAAATCTATGCATAATTTGGTAGGCATGTGGAAACCATTAAAAGTTTATATACAGAGAAGTGATGTAATCAAAGTTGTCCTTTAAGAAGATTGAAAAGGCAATGATGTAATAGGAATTATTGAAGAATAAATTTGGAAATATCAAGGAAGCTTTTATAATAGTAGAAACAGGAGGTAAGAGGTGGCGGTGGGATTCAGAAAATGGGATAAAAAACGTTCTCAGTGTGGAATCTAACAAACTGGGGTAGAGGAAAAGAACAAGGGCATCAGAGATGAAAACAAGATCTCAAGCCTAAATGAGAGTAAGAGTGAGCATGCCATTAGTAGTGTACACTGATGGAGGAATTGACTTGATTTTTTAAGCTGGGTTTGCCTACAGAGTATCTAAAAGTAGAGAGTCCAAGAAGTTTGAAATACAGATCTGGTCCTTTGAAGAAAGGCTGGAGTTACAGATTTGGGATCCATCTACAATTAAGTTGTATAAATAGTTGACATACCCAAAGGAAAAAGGTTTTGAAGAGAAATATTGCTGAGAGCAGACTGGAAATGGTAGGAAACAAGTGAGAAAGGTGGGAGATGTGGTAATGAATGTTGCGTAGAGGTCTCAAGTTATGTCTGAGAATAACTATTCAATTTAACAACTAAAGAATATGACCTTCAGAATAGCTTTTTCAATGGCACAGAGCAAGGCATTGAGGAAAAAACTAACGCTTTTTGGCAGTTACAAGACAGGGGCTCCAAGGTGCTTTGAAGGGACTACAGAATTGAGTGAGGGTTGGTCAGTTTAAATTTAAGACTTTTACGACAATATGTTCATGAACCAAAATGAGCCAGTTAAGAAAAGAATGAGACTAGGGGAATGGTTGGAGAAGGCAATGGCAACCCAGTCCAGTACTCCTGCCTGGAAAATCCCATGGGCGGAGGAGCCTAGTAGGCTGCAGACCATGGGGTCGTGAAGAGTCGGACACAACTGAGCGACTTGACTTTCACTTTTCACTTTCATGCATTGGAGAAGGAAATGGCAACCCACTCCAGTGTTCCTGCCTGGAGAATCCCAGGGACGGGGGAGCCTGGTGGGCTGCTGTCTATGGGGTCTCACAGAGTCAGACACAACTGAAGCAACTTAGCAGCAGCAACAGCAGCAGCAGCAGGGGAATGGTGGGCTTGCTTCAGAGCTCATCAATTAAGTATTTACTTTGTTGTTGTTGTTTAGTCACTAAGTCTCGTCTGACTCTTTTGCAACCCCATACCCTGTAACCTGGCAGGCTCCTCTATCTATGAGATTTCCCAGGAAAGAATACTGGAGTGCGTTTCCATCTCCTTCTCCAGGGGATCTTCCCAACCCAAGGATACAACCCACATCTCCTGCAGGTGGATTCTTTACCGCTGAGCCACCAGAGAAGCCCTAAAATCACCTGGGAGATTTATAAAAGAAAAAGTACCAACACCTGTGCCTCATCCAATACTAATTTATCAGAATCGGTGAAAAGTGGGGCCCAGAAATAAATATTTCTTACACTTCCAAGGTGATGCTAATTGTGTAGCATCCAACATGGATACCAACTACCCCTTGAACAGAGAAACTCAATACATATGTCAAACAAATGCATTTTGGTTGTTTTGAGTGGGACATTTTATAAGGTACATGGCAGTTTGTCTTAAGACTTAACATTCTGCCAATATTTTTGCAGAATTGCTATCAGTTATGGAGATCATTAAATTTATCACAAGTGATAGTGTATACTTCTGTACTATTTTACAATAAACATATTATTTTTGTAACTTTTAATAAAAGATAAAAACATTCAATAATTACATTTTATAAGATAAATTTGCATTGCAGGCAGATTCTTTATCACTAAGCCACTTGGGAAGCTCTAGATATTTATTTGCCATTGTGTAATTTGGTTTCCTTATCAACACTGTTTGATTCATAGTTTAATTCTAAATTAAGCTGGTTTCTATTAATGGAGTTATTGCCTTTTCCATATAACAGTTTAAGAATGTTCAAGCAGAATTCAAGGGCTTGAAAAAGAAATATAAAATGGTTTTGTGATCGGACATTAGTAAACTTCAATGAAGAAATAATTCCTGAAGCAACAGACAGAAAGTGAATGATCCTCCAAAGTCTGTAAATTACTGAGGGATTGTCCTGGGGTAAATTTTTAATTGAATTTAAAATGTTATTTACTTAAAGTTAACACTCACTTCTAGTATGGTTGTTAGGAAGTAGATACCCATATGTACTACTAGCAACCTTGTACTTAGATTTCTGCCTTTTGGAAAAGCACTATAGTAATGCGTTTCAGGAGCCAGAAAAATGTTTATACCCACTGATTCTCAATATTGGATAATTTATCCTAAGAAAACAGTTTGAGAGAAGAATAAACTTTAAAAGATCTATACAGATGTAACAGTAAGTATAACAGGGAACCATGGAGCAACCCAGATGTAGTTTCAGTGCCTAATATAAATACCCAACTCAAATGATAACACATCAATGGGATTACTATGTAGCCTTTTAAAAAGGTTTAACTGTAAAAACATTGAATATCTTAAAGTTTAAGTACAAAGACAAAATAAAAATTTGTATACTCATTATAGCTAATGTGAAAAAATATATATGTATATGGATAAATTGGAAAGTAGTAATTCCCAAATAAAACTGCTTGTGTTGGGATGGGGCAATATGGAAAAGTGTAGATGGGTTTTCCCCTTTATCTAACATACCATTTTTTTTTTTTTAATTAAAAAAAGGAAAAAATACTACTGCTTGGATTTGTGTTAAGTAATTTCCTGTTATGGAAGTAGGTTATAGTAACTTGTTTATTTTTTTGACATGTTCAACTGAATTGTGTTAATATACAGCATCTCCTGGACATGGAGGTTTTGTTTTTTAATCTAGGACTCTTCACTATAATAGAACTGAACCAGGGAAGGCGGCTTTGTGAATCAAAATGACTGTGAGGCTGCAAGAAAACTTGTAAAATTGTAATCATTTTGATGATTTTTCCTTGCTCGATGATTTCCTTTTGATGATTTTCCTAGCTTGATGTTTCCCTTGTTATACGTCTCATTCAAAAAATTTCAGAACTTTAGAAGTTTTATTAGTGACATCTATTCAAAAATTAGTTTTTTGATATGTATATTACAAACTAAAATGTGAATTATTTTATTGTATAAATTATGGTATGCTCCCTACTCTGAACTGGTTAAGGAAGATGTAATTTTCTTTTTGATACCTCACTGTACATAATATGTAGTGATTATACCATTTTATATCAAATTAATTTTTATAACTTTATTGAGATACAATTAGCATACAACTGCACATGATATATGGAATAAGTAAACATAATCTGATTTTAGTACTTTGAAATTTGTTAAGATATGCTTCATGCACCAATATATCATCTAACTAGTATATGTTATGTGTGGGCTCAAAAAGAATATGTATTATGCAGTTGTTGGGTACAGTATTCTACAATGTACAGTTAGATTGAGTTTCTTCAAATCTGCTATATCCTTAATTATTCTCTGTGCATTTTCCTATCAGTTATTGAGACACATATGTTCAAATCTGACAATGATTGTGGATTTGTCTACTTTTTAAAAATGTTTATCAGTTCTAATTTTGAGGTACATACAAATTTAAAATTGCTTTCTATTCTTGGTGATTTTATTTTTACAAAGTGACTGTCACTAATATGTTTTTTTGCCTTAAAAGTATTTCATCCAATATTATATCCACATTAGTTTTTAAATAGATGTTTTCTAAATAGCATAGTACGCTGTTTTTAAAAATCCCAGTCTGACAAACTTTATTTTGGATTATTTTTCTCATTTTCTTTGAGTGACTGACTTCCTGACCTCTTCCTTTGTTCGCCCTTCAGTGCTTTTAAGAAGTCCGTCAACCTTTTAGCTTTTCAAACAGAAAAGTTTGTCTAAATAAGCTGGTTTATCATATCCCTGGAAAAGGTAAAATAAAAATTCTATTTTTTCTATTTCCTTAATGGACTTATAATTACTGTTTATAGTACAAAAAGTTGATTTTAGATACAGAGTTGACATTTCTAAAAATTTCTTTTCCCACTTTGTTAGTAAATTTTGTTCTTTAAAAAAATTTTTTTTAATTGTTGAAAATTTTCTTTCCAATTTTGTGTTGGTTTCTGCTGTACAGTGGGGCTTCCCCGATTGCTCAGTATCTGCCTGCCAATGCAGGAGTGTGAAGTGTGAAAGTTGCTCAGAGTCAGGTGTCTGACTCTTTGCCCACCCCATGGACTCCATGGAATACTCCAGGCCAGAATACTGGAGTGGATAGCCTTTCCCTTCTCCAGGGGATCTTCCCAACCCAGGGATGGAACCCAGGTCTCCCTCATTGCTTTTGAAGTGTGGTGTTGGAGAAGACTCTTGAGAGTACCTTGGACTGCAAGGAGATCCAGCCAGTCCATCCTAAAGCAGATCAGTCCTGGGTGTTCATTGGAAGGACTGATGTTGAAGCTGAAACTCCAATACTTTGGCCACCTGATGTGAAGAGCTGACTCATTGGAAAAGACCCTGATGCTGGGAAAAATTGAGGGCAGGAGGAGAAGGGGACGAGAGAGGATGAGATGGTTGGATGGCATCACCGACTCAATGGACATGGGTTTGGGTAGACTCCAGCAGTTGGTGATGGACAGGGAGGCCTGGCCTGCTGCGATTCTTGGGGTCACAAAGAGTCAGACACGACTGAGCAACTGAACTGAACTCCCCCATTGCAGGCGGATTATTTACCAGCTGAGCCACAAGGGAAGCACGAGAATACTGGAGTGGATAGCCTATCCCTTCTCCAGGGGATCTTTCCAACCCAGGAATCAAACCAGGGTCTCTTGCATTGCGGGCGGATTCCTTACCAGCTGAGCTATTAGGGAAGCGTGGTTTCAGTCCCCGGGTGAGGAAGATCCCCTGAGAAGGAAATGGCAACCCATTCCAGTCTTCTTGCCTGGAATATCCTATGGACAGATGGTCCATGTGGTTGCAAGGAATCAGACAGGGCTGAGCATGCACACTGCTCTACAACACTAATCAGTCATAATTACATATATCCCTTCCCTCCTGAGCCGCCTCCACTCCCNTTCTTGCCTGGAATATCCTATGGACAGATGGTCCATGTGGTTGCAAGGAATCAGACAGGGCTGAGCATGCACACTGCTCTACAACACTAATCAGTCATAATTACATATATCCCTTCCCTCCTGAGCCGCCTCCACTCCCCCTGTCCCATCCCTCTAGGTCATCACAGAGCACCAGGCTGAGCTCCCTGTGTTATTTAGCAACTTCTCAGTAGCTATTTTACACATGATAGTGTATATATGTCATTGCTACTTTCTCAGTTTGTCCCATCCTCGGCTTCCCTACTGTGTTCACAAGTCCATTCTCTGCTAGGTTCATCAGTAACCATTTTTCTGGACTCCATATATATGGCTTAATACATAATACTTGTTTTCTCTTTCTGACTTACTTCACTGTTTAAGAGGCTCTAGGTTCATCTACCTCACTACCACTGACTCAAATTCATTCCTTTTTATGGCTGAGTAATATTCCATTGTATAAATGTACCACAACTTCTTTATCCATTCATCTGTTGATGGCATCTAGGTTGCTTCCATGTCCTGGCTATTGTAAATATTGCTTCAGTGAACTTTGGGGTACATGTGTCTTTCAGAATTGTGGTTTTTCTCAGTGTATGTGCTGAGTAGTGGGATTGCTGGGTCATATGGTAGATTTATTCCTAGTTTTTAAAGGAATCTCTATACTGTTTTCATAATGGCTATATTAGTTTACATTCCCACTAACAGTGCAAGAGGTTTCCCTTTTTTCTACATCCTCTCCAGCATTTATTATTTGTATATTTTTTGATGATGGCCATTCTGATTCGTGTGATGTCATGCCTCACTGTAGGTTTGATTTGCATTTCTCTAAGGACTGATGCTAAAGCTGAAACTCCAGTACTTTTGCCACCTCATGCAAAGAGTTGACTCCTTGGAAGAGACTCTGATGCTGGGAGGGATTGGGGGCAGGAAGAGAAGGGGACGACAGAGGATGAGATGGCTGGATGGCACTACTAGCTCGATGGATATGAGTTTGCGTAAACTCTGGGAGTTGGTGATGGTCAGGGAGGCCTGGCATGTTGTGATGCATGCAGTCGCAAAGAGTCAACTGAGCGACTGAACTGAACTGAATAATGAGCAATGTTAAGCATCTCTTCATGTGTTTATTGACCACCTGTATGCGAGTTGACATTTTTAAATAACTCATTTAAGGGCCTGTCATTAAAGCAGGTATTGCTGGAGAAAAAAATAGCCAACAAATAGAGTTGAGGTTACTCTTCTTTAACAGTGTGGTTCATTTTGAGCCAGTGATTCTAATGTTACCAAATAACAGTGTTGTCTAGTTGCCTGATATTGAGACATCTTCTTTGGTTTCTATGAAGAACTGTGCTACTCATACTATTTAATGTCTAGACTTATGTAAGAGAAAAGGGATTTTTGTTAATATTGTTTGGTCAGAATAGCAGGTTTTTTTCCTGCTTGTTTCTAAATGTTACAGTATCAGCCTTTTATGCCTATATGATATCAAACAATATTACCATGGGATATTATGGTGAGTCAATTCTCCAATGACTTGAAAACTTCATCCAGTCATGTTCACTATTAGGCTAAAAAGCAAAACAAAAACAGACTTAGGGGAAGAGTGTGTGTGTGTGTATGTGTGTGTAATCATCACACACAAATATTCTTAACAGCCCCTTGCTCTAATATGCCCATGAAGTCTGTGCTCTATCTTTTATCAAGAAGTTGCATCTACAGTCTCCCAGGTCAAAAGAAATAGAAGTAAAAATTTTAAATGAGACCTAATCAAGCATAAGCTTTTGCACAGCAAAATAATAATAATAATAAGCAAATGAAAAGATAACCTATGAACTGGGAGAAAATATTTTGCATGATGCAGCCAACAAGGGATTAATTTCAGAAACATACGGACAGCTCATATCAGTTCAGTCGCTCAGTTGTATCCGACTCTGCAACCCCATGGACTGAAGCACTCCAGGCTTACCTATACATCACCAACTCCCAAAGCTTACTCAAACTCATGTCCACTGAGTCAGTGATGCCATCCAACCAACTCATCCTCTATCATCCCCTTCTCCCACCTTCAATCTTTCCCAGAATCAGGTTCTTTTCCAATGAGTCAGTTCTTTGCATCAGGTGGCCAAAGCATTGGAGTTTCAGCTTCAGCATCAGTCCTTCCAATGAATATTCAGGACTGATTCCTTTAGGATGGACTGGTTGGATCTCCTTGCAGTCCAAGGGACTCTTTCAAGAGTCTTCTCAAACACCACAGTTCAAAAGCATCAATTCCTCTGTGCTCAGCTTTCTTTATAGTCCAACTCTCCATACTGGAAAAACCAT
>SJYT01067729.1:91212-119573 GCA_006410635.1 Cephalophus harveyi | reverse complement strand
GGACTCTCAAGAGTCTTCTCCAACACCACAGTTCAAAAGCATCAATTCTTTGGTGCCCAGCCTTCCTCACAGTCCAACTCTCACATCCATACATGACTACTGGAAAAACCATATTAGGCATGAGCAAAGAGGTGTGGCCTACCTGAAAAAGATTCAAACTGATCTCTTAAAGCTCACACCAAACACGTCCCAGTGTGGCTCATGAGAGCTACATTACAAAATAATCACAGAGATTCTGCGCCCTAAGCGCAGTGGATACAAACTAGCCAGAGGGACTTCTCCAGCTCCTGCTGGGATGCACAGCTGTGTCCTCAAGTGACCTTAGGCAGCCAGGAGCCTATTAAGGGTTTATAAATATTCTATACATACATGCATCTGATTATAACAGACTGAATTATGGGAAACAGACATGTGCAATAGAGCCTGTTGTTACATAACTTGGAACTGTCCATGAAAATCATCAGTCCACACTCACGTAGACAAATATGTAAAAGCCCTGTCTTGAAAACCCTGTGTACCTCAACATTCTTGGCCCAGTGCTTCTCCTGGCGTGGCCCACCACTCCCTTGAGGTGTTCTTTTTGTTCTTTCTTTAATAAACTTGTTTTTGCTACAGGTAAGACCTCAGATTCATTTTTATGTTCTTACCAAGAACCAAGGCCCATGAGGAAGGGTCCTCTTCGACTCTCCCTATCTGGTAACACTACAAATTTATAAAGAACTCTCTAGGATATTTCAGTCCCTGGTAGCAAGGAAAGAAACCTTTCCAGTGGTGCCCACATCCCTAAAAAAGAAAACAAACCAACTCCCTCCCCACAGCAGTATAAGAGCCTCCCAGAACCCTCCCCCTAACCAGGCCCAGATCTGGAGGAATTTGAGTGTGATCTCTCAGCCCAGTCTCAGGAAGGGATGAACAAGGGAATTTTCGTCCCTTTGGTTTGTAAACTAGGAGACACAAAGGGTCTTGCTCAGAAATCAAATTGTTTCTTAAACTGCCTCTTAATCTGGACTTTTTGGACCCATGTAGGAATACGGAGTTTTTTTTTCAACTAACAGTTTATCTCAGCTATGTGTTCCGAAGCTCAATCATGTCTGACTCTTTGTGACACGCGGACTATAGCCCACCAGGCTCCTCTGATCACGGGATTTCCCAGGAAAGAACATAGGAGTAGGTTGCCATTTCATTTTCCAGGGGATTTTCCTGAGCCAGGGATCGAAGCCGTGTCTCTTACACCTTCTGCACTGGCAGATGGGTTCTTTACCACCAGCGCCACCTGGGAGGCCCTTATCTCAGCTACCTGGTTGCAATAAATTTAGCCAGCAAGTGTTACCTTACAATGTGTTCAGTTTGGGGATTCCTCGTAACCTAAGATACTAATGGAAATGTGTTTTCTTGTCTTCTGAGATTGCTTAAGAATGGGAAACAAAGTACTCATTACTATTCTTGCTTTTTTAATAGCCTGAACAATACACTCCAGGTTAGAAATGACACTTTAGAAAAGCAAACCAAAAGAAGAAAAAAAAACACATCACGTAGAAACAAAAAAGGCCCAAGATTTCTTAAAGAACGGATCATATACACGTGTGTGTGCATGAATCTTGCAGCATCTCAGAGGTTAAATGCTATACACATAAAGTCCTTTGGAGGCATTTCATAAGAGCTGCAGTATAAGGGAAGAATACGTATTTAATTTTCATATGTTTATACTTTTTTACTCTAACAAAAGAATGAAGCATGCGTGTTCCCTTCTTATGAAAAATAGTGTGATCTAACTTATTTGCAAAAATTGGGACTGTGATGTGTCCACAGGAGGGAAGAAGGGAAACAGTTCTTAGACACACAACTGTCTATATCCGTATTTGTCTTGGACCAATTACTATGACAGAAGGGTATTTTCTCCGGTAGAGAGAACATCAGTGCTTTATTTTCTTAAATAATGTAAAAAGGAAAACATAACCTGTGATTCTACTTACTTTTAAATTTGTTTTCTGCTTACTTGCTAGGTGCAACTGACTTGTTATTTTTAATGGATTTTTGAAAAAAATATTCAGTGTTAGGTTTTTCATCATAACAGATTTTTCACAATGCCCTTGTGAAGAGACTATCATATTTGCAGGTACAATGACAAAACTCTCCTCAGCAACTTCCTGAATAAGGCAGGATGGGGACAGAGGGTACCTTCAAAATCACAATCTTGGACTGGCTTTTTGCTTTAAGCATCTGAGAAGGCAAACAGAAATCGATATTTTTAAAAATAAAATGTCTACATCTTAAGTGATATTCTTTAAAAGTGTCTGAGTGATATTTCCATTGTCATTACAATACTTAGGATTTTACTGTAATAGACATAACAATTAAGGTCTATTTTTACTAACATAAGGGGCTTCCCTGGTGGCTCAGATGGTAAAGAATCTGCCTGCAACACAGGAGGCCCAGATTCGATCCCTGGAGAAGGGAATGGTTACCCACTCCAGTATTCTCTGGAGAATTCTATGGACAGAGGAGCCTGGCAGGCTACAGTCCATGGGGTCCCAAAGAGTCAGACATGAATGAGCAACTAACACTTACTAACACAAAATGAAATTTCTACAAGCCGATGTTTGTTCATATTTTTGCCAGTTTTGTCAGTTGATGATCCCTTCTTCTCATTTCCCCAGTTAAAGGTGAGGTCCATTAATTCTACATATCCACAACACACAGGGATCTGCCTAGCTGTTAGAACGCAGTTTAGTTGTAGATGACTTGCTTCTTGTAAAGCAATTCATTTCATATGCCTTTACAAGAGGAACTGCTCAGACAGGAATGGCTTCAAAACAAATAGAATCAGAGGACTGCTAGAATGAAAGAATTCTAGAATCGAGCACTGTGTGTGAGTTAGCTCATGAGTTAGCTCATGTCTGTGATCTGCCCAGAGTCAGAGAGCCAGTTAGCCACAGAGAGTCAGAGATGGTGCTCTTCCCTGGCTGACACCCCAGAGCTCTTTCCTCTATAGCCAGAAACATGAGCTGAAGGAAATGTCTTTCCCTAAGGACAGCTTATTACAAAGCATATTAAACATATTAAAAAGCAGAGACATTACTTTGCCAACAAAGGTCCATCTGGTCAAAGCTATGGTTTGTCCAGTCTTCATGTATGGATGTGAGAGTTGGACTGTGAAGAAAGCTGAGCGCTGAAGAATTGATGCTTTGGAACTGTGCTGTTGGCGAAGACTCTTGAGAGTCCCTTGGACTGCAAGGAGATCCAACCAGTACATCCCAAAGGAAATCTGTCCTGAATATTCATCGGAAGGACTGTTGTTGAAGCTGACACTCTAATACTTTGGCCACCTGATGCAAAGAACTGACTCATTGGAAAAGACCCTGATGCTGGGAAAGATTGAAGGCAGGAGGAGAAGGAGATGACAGAGGATGAGATGGTTGGATGGCATCACCAACTCGATGGAGATGAGCTTAAGCAAGATCCAGGAGTTGGTGATGGGCAGGGAAGCCTGGCATGCTGCAGTCCATGGGGTCACAAAGAATCGGACACGACTGAGCAACTGAACTGAAAACTGAAGGACAGCTCACTTTCTGTCAGGGGTAGAGGAGTTCACTTAAACAGGAGCAGAGCAGAGGTAAAGAGAATCAATTAAGGAAATGCCCCAAATTATAAACTAAAACTGATTCTATGATATTTGCTCATTGGTGTTTGTGTTAAATGGAATCTGTATGTCTTTCTGGTCACCTGGCTTCCTAGGCGAGGCAGGAAGTACACCAGTGAAACCTATCTCAGCCACAAATTCTGAAGCAGGGAGATGTCTTTGGTCTAATAAACACTTCAGGGATGAAAACACCTCCTGGGAAGGGTAGGCATTTTGTCATCCACACCTCACAGTCAATTGCTCTAATTAGACAACACCTTGCTCAGTAGCCTCTGGCAATGAGAAATAAGGGATGGGGAAAAAGAAAGGAATCGTTTTCTAAGGGTGAGGCACTTAGAGGTAGTTTAGGTACCTACACTAGAGAGAGAGGATGAGAAAGGTGGGACTCTGCTTCTCACAGTTCCCCTTCCCTTGCTTAGGCCTGAACGATCATCCTCCAGTTTTGAACATGAAAATAAACGTCTGGGAAGGTTTCAGAAAGCTCATTCTCAAAAAATGTTAAGCATATAATCTTGGGATTTTCACAAATAATAATTTCTCTTTATGAATTTGCTGAGGATTTACCTATAAAAACTCATTATCCTAGTGCTCTAATGCATGTGTTTGAAAATCAGGTCAATCATTTAAAAAAAAAAAACTGATTAAGATTAGCAAACTAATTGTGATAATAGCACCTGCTTATCCTAAAACAACATTTATCCCAGAAGGCTAACATCTATTACTAAGAAACAGAATGGGTTAATTTTCAAACACGTTTTCAGACTAGCACTGAAGCTCTGTTTCCCCTAATGGAACCACAGAATATATTTTAAATTTACACACATACACAAAGGTAAAACTTTAACAATATTTATTCAAGCTCTGAGTCATCTCTTTACCAGTTACAACTTCTCAGTAATAAATGACAAGAAGGTCCAGGCATGCAAGAATCTCCTGATTATGACCTGCGAAAGTGGACATGGATACCAGTTTATAACTACAACCTGAGCCACAAAACAGGGGAAGAATGAAAAAGAGGGACAAATCTACTATGTTTTATATATCGTAGTTACATACATCTTCTATATCATATATATATATATTTATTTCTTGATGACATTAGACAGTGTCAAAAAAATGTGTGGTGTCCCCAAGCTCTCAGTCTTGCTTGAGAACAGCTCAGATGAGGCTTAGACACATTCCTCATGTGACTCTTATCCAAATGAAGTTTAAAAACCAGTGCATTAGATTCTGAAAATATCTGTATGATTATGTCATTATGTTAATTACTGGTAATAGTCAAGAGAGCAGTGATATTTTATCTCAAGTGGCTCAGTAGTAAAGAATCCATCTGCCAATGTAGGAGACACAGGAGACACAGGTTCAATATCCTCTGGAGGAGAAAATGGCAACCCACTCCAGTATACTTGCCTGGGAAATCCCACGGACAGAGGAGCCTGGCGGGCTACAGTTCACGGGGTTGCAAAGAGTCGGCCACGACTGAGCACATAACCACACATACATAGATCAGTGTCTCTCCACTTTTAGATTCCAATGTCATGGGAACAAGTATGATGTTTGGAATCAGAACCACGTAGGTTTCCCACCATTTATGAGCTGTGTGACCTAGAGCAAGTTTCTTAACCTATCTGGGCATCAGTTTCCTTAGCTTTAAAATGGAGGAAGTAGCAACAGCTACCTCACAGGGTGGCTGAGAGCAACATGTGAGTAAATCAAACAGCAAAGTACCTGGAACACAATGAGTACTTAATCTATGGTAAACTTATTACCATTATTATTATTACCCTACATGTGAGCAACCTGATGTTAGTATTAATCTCCTTAAAAATACCCAGTTTAGACAAAATTTCTCTTGTAAGTCCTGCAGCACCATCAGCAGTGTTCTGAGAAACAACTCTTGCATAATCCACCAAAGAAGAACAAAGTGGACCTTGACTAATCCACAAACATGCCTGTGCACGCCTTTCCGGTAGCCAGTCAGTCAGCTATGTAATTGTTCCTTCTGTGATTTCTTTTTCTTTCTTTTTTAAATGTGTACCAACCCATCTTTCTTCACTAATGTTAAATCTAATCTGCTTGTTGTGTGCAGTTTGGGGTATGTATTTGTATTCTATAGCTTTAGGGAATATCGAAAATAAATAAAAATTGTTATGCATATGAGGATTCTCAGGTGGTCCAGGGCAGGCCAAAGTTAGGGTGCCCCAGCTCACACCACAGATACAGAATAATTGATTCAGTTCAATTCAGTTCAGAGTCGCTTAGTCGTGTCTGACTCCTTGTGACCCCATGAATCGCAGCACGCCAGGCCTCCCTGTTCGTCACCATCTCTCGGAGTTCACTCAGACTCACGTCCATCAAGTCTGTGATGCCATTCAGCCATCTCATCCTCGGTCGTCCCCTTCTCTTCCTGCCCCCAATCCCTCCCAGCATCAGAGTCTTTTCCAATGAGTCAGCTCTTCGCATGAGGTGGCCAAAGTACTGGAGTTTCAGCTTTAGCATCATTCCTTCCAAAGAATAATTGATTAGTAGGCATTTATGGCAGAAATATTAGCACATACACTAGTCTTGATTTTTGAGTTCTGTTAGGCACAGGACTACACTTTTATATAGATTATGTTATTTTTGTTTGTTTCAATCAATTAATTTCCAAGAGTTCATTATATGCTAAGTTCTTGGTGACTAATCCTTTGTAACTTGGCATGCTCATGCTTCACTCATTTCTCCAGAAAAATAACTTCAAAGGTATTTAAATGTGTCCGAGCTAACTAAAGAATCATTACTACAAAATGGTGGTTCTCCCCAAAAGACACAGATATTTCCAAGTACACAGTGACAAAGACCAAAGGGCTTTCAAACTTCAACTAGAGAGACTTCCCTGGTGGTCCAGTGGCTAAAACTCCAAGTTTCTAATGCAGAGGGGCCTAGGTTCAATCCCTAGTCAGGGAACTAGATCTCACATGCCACACCTAAGCTCTGGTGCAGCCAAATGAATAAATAAAAATAAATGTCTAAAAAGACTTTGATTGGATACTTTGGGTCATAACAGGTATAAAAATAGATGGTCAGATTCTTGACCTTCCTATTGAAATGAATTGGAGGAACTGCAGAAATTTTCTTATGTCTCCCAAAGCTGACTGTCAAAAAAATCAGTGAGAAAATCTGCCTTTGTCTCTGGGATTCCCCAAATCTAATTCCTATTTAGTTCAATTTTATTAAAGACTAGTGGATAACACTCAAAGCAAGCAGAGGAAATGGAGATACAATTTAACTTAATAACTGAGCATTAACAAAAGATCTATGGCAAACAGATTGTGAGCAATGCAAATATGTTTTATACCAATCATTTTCATATAAGAAGGGCTTTTAAAAACAAATTTGAGGATACATAAAATGCCAGCTTTAAACTGTCAATCATCACTTTCCATACATTAAAAAAGTATTCTTTGGTCTTTAAATTAAATCAAGCATTGACTAAGATTGGAGAAGAAAACGGCAACCCACTCCAGTACTCTTGCCTAGAAAATCCCATGGACAGAGAAGCTTGGTGCAGGCTACTGTCCATGGGGTCACAAAGAGTCGGGCAAGACTGAGTGACTTCACTTTCACTTTCACTTGACTAAGATGGCTATTCACAATCACAGGGGATAATGAAATGTTTTCTATTTTTTTATTGAGAATAAAACCTGTTGCAAGTGGTTCAACAATAGGAAGGATTTTTTTTTCATGTATTTATTTTTAATTGGAAGATAACGGCTTTGCAATTTGTGTTGGTTTCTGCCATTCATCAACATGAATCAGCCATACATATGTCCCCTCCCTCTTGGACCTCCTTCCCACCTCCCACCCCATCCCACCCCTCTAGGTTGTCACAAAGTACTGGTTTGAGCTCCCTGAGTCATACATCAAATATCCACTGGTTATCTATTTTACATATGGTAATGTATATGTTCAATAATAGGAAGGATTTTATTGGGAGCTGTAAGGAATGTTAGAAAAGTCACACAGCTAAGCTAGAATCCCATGTCTGCAGGCAGAAACATGGGCACAACCACCATACATTTTGAGAAAAGCGGTGTATGCTGCTGGTGGTAAAGAAAATTCATCAAGATCCATGAAAACAGCTGAGTCTAAAAATGACATGGTTGTGATATTTTAGATCACAATCATTTTCTAACACTGAAATGTTTCATTATGACAATTTTTCAGACCAGTTTTAGAGTGAAGAACTCCAGTCACTGGTATCACATCTCATTCTTACAGATGTGAGTGGCTTTTTTTTTTTTTTTTGGCTTTACAAAGCAATAGGGCAATATATATATATATATACATAATTTACTTTTTTTTTTAAACACTGTTCAGTATCCACTTACAAGAATACTAGTAGGCCTCACATAGAAAGCAAACAACTGAAACAAACAGTTCTTGGAATGAGCCCCACTTCTTCTTTTACTTCTTGCATTTTCCTTCCCTGAATATACTAACTACAATGTAACACAGGGTTGGTGTGGCTGTGGGTACACATATGTGTGTCTGTGTATGCCTGTGTATTTGTAAAGTGTCATCCTTTCTATTACACATATACATCTAGACAACAGAAACAGTTATTTGCTATCGTCAGCAGCAAAACCATAGCAAACATTTTTTTTAATACTTATTTTATCATATCTTCCTTTTCTGGCCATGCTGCACAGCACGTGGAATTTTACTTTCCCAACCAGGGACTGAACCCATGTCCTCTGCAGTGGAAGGGCAGAGTCTTAAGCACTGGATGGCTAGGGAAGTCCCAAACTTTTTTAGTCTTCACTTCCAGTATTCTAACTTTGATTTCACAGTTCCCTACTTTGAAGGTTTGGGGCTGGTCAGCCCTGGTCAGCCCTGAGAATGGAGAAGGAAATGGCAACCCACTCCAGTATTCTTGCCTGGAGAATCCCAGGGACGGGGGAGCCTGGTGGGCTGCCGTCCATGGGGTCGCACAGAGTCGGACACGACTGAAGTGACTTAGCAGCAGCAGCAGCCCTGAGAAATCTATATAGCCTTGCTTTCTAATTTTCAAAATGAGTAATTTTGACCGCTAAGCGCTATGAATAGATCTCTTCTATAAAATGTATGTATTATTCATAAAACAATATTTTACGTCACTGTCACTACTACTTATTTCACGAACATTTTTAAACAGTAAGAGGCACATTTTATTTCTAGGTTATCCACTTAAAAACCTTTGAAGTCTTTAGAAATGGGTATTATTTAATATTCTGATTTGTTTCAGAAGACGTTTGACTGCACATGCCTAAGACCGAGAATTGTAAATCTATAACAATGCTTCACGGCCGCTTCTCACTAAATAGGTTCCATCAGTTGAAATTTAGTAACTTAAGAATAGTCTCTTTTTTCACCATTTTGAGGAGCATTTCTAATCCTCCATGCTTTTGTAGAACCTTGCTACTACTACTCCATGAGGAAGTAAAGAGTACTTTTCCTCCCCGGGACACTGGGAGGGCCTATAGGACCTGCTCTGTCAAAGAGGAGGGCTTCCCTGGTGGCTTAGACAGTGAAGAATCTGCCTGCAATACAGGAGACCTGGGTTCAATCCCTGGGTCAGGAAGATCCCCTGGAGGAGGGAATGACTACCCAGTGACATACATGATATATCTAGAGTGATGCCCTGTGACTTCTGAATCTGGGTCTTAGAGGCAAAAAGGCTTTTCCCTGGCTCTCTCTCACCTGCCCTTAAATCCCAGACCCTATATTCAGAGGTTGATCAGGCCACATGCAGAAGTCACAGGAAGGTGCTCCAGCTAAAGTCTCAGCCAAGAGCCAACCAGTTGCCAGATGTGCTCAGAGAGCTTCGTGATGGTTCCAACTCCAGGTTTCAAGTCTTCTGGCTGAAGACCCAGACGTGGTGGAGGAGAGACAGGCCATCCCTCCCAAGACCTGTCCAAATTCCTAATCGACCAAGTGCCTGGGCATAATGTTCTCTGCTACAAAGCTTCTGTAGCCTGTTATAGAGCCATGGATAACTAGGATGCCCATGTATGTAGCATTCAGCATGTGTGAAAGGCTATTTGGCACCTAACTGGGGACATGCATTAACATCTATGTCTGAGCGACTTCACTTTCACTTTCACTTTTCACTTTCATGCATTGGAGAAGGAAATGGCAACCCACTCCAGTGTTCTTGCCTGGGGAATCCCAGGGACAGGGGACCCTGGTGGGCTGCCATCTGTGGGGTCGCACAGAGTTGGACAGGACTGAACTGACTTAGCAGCACTTTTCTCTTGGCTGTTTAAACAATGTGTCACTTTCTTCACTGACCAGTTTCTCTTCACTTGGTAAACTTGACTAAAATCTACCCTTGCAGAGCCAGTCACAAAGGGAGTGTTTGAAAAGCTGTCCCAGGAGGCCTCAGGAGCCACTGATGGGTGAACCCAAGGGTGCAAAGAATTGCCTGCCTGAGACTGTCCCCCAAGTGGCACTCGCAATGAATTGAATTCCTGGCTAGCTGCCGATGGGCCTAGTGATGTAGCACTTTGGGGCACACAGGGACAGGGCGGAGAGTCTGAGAGGGCTCTTTCATGAGCCATCATGTTCAACCAGTGCCTCCAGCTGACTGAATTCCCAGTCGGTCCTCCACGAGAGGCTAGATCGCTGCAGGCATCTCTGAGCCTGCAAGAGACCGTGCCATTCCACAAACACTTCCTGAGTGTCCGCTGTGTCTTAAGAGGAGCTAGGGCAACTTCAGGGCAGTAAATGTTTATGTAAACACACGGGTATGGCGTGATGAGTCCCAAAACTAAGCCACTCTCCCAGCCCCAGTTCTCAAACTCAGTCACCTTTGACAGCTTTCCTTCCTTCTCTCTGCAGGCCACTCCCATTTCATTTGTAGTTCAAACACCTCCTCACTTTCTCTCGATGTTTCTTAACAGGGCACAGTGTCCACCAGCCTAAGCCTCATTTGGGGTCCCATAGGGCCACTTCAGACTCACTGAATCAGAATCACTGCCTGGGTGTAGATGTGTGTAGATGCTGCAGCTGATTCTCATGTATCTCTTTCAGTCTTCCCCGATTCCCCCTCTCTTTGCTGTCTGCATCACACAACTCACTAACACAAGATTAATTTTTCAGAGCATATCTCTTGACAACATCATTCCCCTGCCACCTTAAAATGGGTTACCACTGCTTAGCAAGGTTCGTACTTCATATCCCAGGACTCAAAGCTTTTTCCACCCTGGCCCCAACCTACTTTCTGGTCAGGTCACCAATAACCCACACAGAGCTGGTTGCACTGCACTGCGGCTTCCTTCTGCCAATCTGTACCCGCTCCACACTTTCTGAATACAGACTGGGCTTGTCTTTCCAGCTGCCTGCTGACTCCATCTATTTTCAAGTTGGCTCTGCCACTTTGGACACCTCCAGCTTCTCTGTTGCACCTGGTAAAACTCCTTTTCTTCTTCAGCTCCAAGTTCAAAGGCAAGCTCTCCCATGATACCATACCTGGGCATTCTCTTTCCTTTCTCTCAAAATCTGTAGCACCTTGTCTTAAATACTTTCATAGTAGGTCCCACATCCTTCTTTGTATTAATAACATCAATACTAACCTATTCTTCCACATTGGCTAGCCCTACTCACTCCATAAATGTGCTTAGAGATCTTTGTGTGTGTGTAAGTGTGTGTGTATGCAGACACACATACACACACTGCTAAATTTAAAAAGAAAGATCAAATTTATAATTTATGATGGTCTTGACAGCTGCAAATATGAAGTTATCTCAGCAGGAAATTCAAAAGGAAATCATGTTATATCACCTTGTGATGATTTATTCTATTAATGTCTAGCTTCAAAGGCCTTTTGAAATGTAAATGGCTATCTTGACTCATAAATAATATAGCACAAAATGTAACTTAAAATTAGAATCAGTCTAAAAAGAAACTAACTTTTATTTATTAATTTATAGAAAACTATACTTCTTTTCTTGACAAACTATGACTCAGCATATAAATACTTAATAACCCCAAATACAAAGGTTATGCTTTCCTTTTTACACAAGAATGCCTACATCGGTTCCTTGCAGTTCAAACACGACTAGCCGCTTATATTGCTGCCTTTTCAACATTTGCTGACACTCATAATTCTGCAGTGCAAATGTATTTCATTATTTCCAAACACTTTGCGGGAGGTGGAATCATTCAATATTTTAAATGTTTTTAACTAGATCATTATATCTAGATTTCTTTTGCTATAAATATGGACAAAATCATGGAGAGCTATAAAAATTTAATTAGTACTTTCATTAGAGTAGAAGACTTTTGAAGTGTTACAAATCTTATCATACATTTTATAACTATTTTATTGATAACAATAAATAAGTCATGCCCCAGTGGCTCAGTGGATAAAGAATCTGTCTGCAATGCAGGAGATGTGGGTTGGATCTCTGGTTGGGAAGATTTGCCAGAGGAAGAAATGATAACCTACTCCTGTATTCTTGCCTGGGAAATCCCATGGACTGAGGAGCTTGGTGGGCTACAATCCAAAGAGTCACAAAGAGTCAGACATGACTGAGTGACTACACGTGAATGCTAGTAATGTATTTACCAAACTAAAAGTTATTTTTCACTAAAAAGGAATATATTAAAAATTTATTATGAATTATCTGTACTCAGATTCTAAATAGTGGTCCCCAGTAGAGAACCAGAATGAGCCAGGGCTTCCAGTACATCATGGCCTATTGGTCATATCCTAAAATCAAGGAAGCTTAGAGGGGACGAGTCTGTAGGAGCATCACAACTGACATTATTTCTCACGGTCCCAAGCCATCAACATAGACTTGTGACATCTCTTTGTTGTTCAGTTGCTAAGTCTTGTCTAACTCTTTGTGACCCCATGGACTGCAGCACACTAGGCTTCCCTGTCCTTCACCATCTCCTGGAGTTTGCTCAAACTTATGTCCATTGAGTCAATGATGCCATACAACCATCTCATCCTGTCACCCCCTTCTCCTCCTGCCCTCAATCTTTCCCAGCATCAGGGTCTTTTCCAATGAGTGGTCTCTTTGCATCAGTGGCCAAAGTATTGGAGCTTCAGCTTTAGCATCACTCCTTCCAATAAATATTCAGGGTTGATTTCCTTTAAGACTGACTGGTTTGATCTTGCTGTCCAAGGGACTTTGCCATTACTAGTTGAATGACCTTGAGCAAGTTCCCTAACAGCTATAAGTCTCCATTTCCTTAATTCTAAAATGATGATAATAATAGTGCCCACCAGCTTCCTAAGGTTACTGTGAGGGTTGTGTAGAATAATACCAAATCTATAAGTATTATATACTTTATCTACAACAATCCCAATATGTGGTCTTAAAGCCTATATCAGAAAAATTGGAGAACCAGGAAATTCTGGACCTCAGAGGCTAAGAAACAGGCTATATCTATTTTTACAGGTTCCAGAAATTTTCTTCTTTCAAATCCCAACTATCAGCCTCCAACCCTAGGACACAGAGCACCTTCCAGTTTAGAATCCATGATTCATGCTCTTCTTACAGAAGATGGTGGTTACTGAAATCTGCACAGCTCTTGGGGGAGAGCGCTAGGAACAAATTTATCATTTGCTCCTCTCCATGACTGAATTTATTAGGTTCTTTCCTGAGAGCAGACATGGATGGATTAGACAATGTATGAGCCCTGCGGCAAAGAGTGAAGACACAGGAATGGACTGGAGTCAGGTGTCATCAAGAACGTATTTCCACTACTCAAAGCTTCCTAAAAATGGACATGACCAATTAACGAAGGAGAAAAACAGAAAACATGCTCCGTGTGGGGGAATAAAAGCGGAGATGAAAAAAAAAGAAAAAAGAAAACCTGATGTTTTATCTTTCTCAGTAAAAGCAAAACCCACGAATTTTCCAGCTAAGCAACTGATAACTGGGTAGGCTGAACCACATGAAATTGCTAATTTTGTGGATCTAAAACAGTCAAATGAAGGCAACTTCATAGGTTGATATACTTAGTCTGTGCTAGCCATCTCCTATGAAAATTGCATCTCTTTAGGCCTAGAGTCATCCTCAGAAGTGAGATGCCCACACGAAGAGGTAAGTGGACACTGAGACAGACTGGGAGAAACATAGGCTCTGGACTCCCATCTCATTCTTCCCAGACTCGGTCCTGAGCCAGGAAAAGCCTGGCAGAGCCACCAGGACCATTCGGACCAACGTTCATTCTCTTTCTCCAACCCTTTCAGGTTCAATGTAAATTCCGGTTAACTTACTTAGGTGCCCATCTAACGCAATAGCTGATGTTTATTGAACATGCTGATTGCTGTTCTGGGCAGTTGACACTTGATAAACATTTAATCCTCACAATAAATCAAGAAGCCTATCCTTTTCATGATACACATGTTATACAGGAGCAAACAAAGGTAGATAGAAGTTGTGTAACTGGTCCAAGGTTGCACAGCAAGGGTGCAGAGGAGAGAATCACATTCCAGCAGGAGGCCCACAGAGCCATTTTCTTAGTGAAAGTATAAATTTAAAGTTCCACAGATAACATGCTAGCTTTCTCCACCAGAGGACAAGGCAGGCCCGTGTGCTTTAGATTTTTTGTAGTACATAATAGGGAACCAGGCCTGATTAAAACAAACAAACAAACAGCAGTAAGTCAGTACAATTGTATAATGGCCACAGACTGTAACTGACATACAGAAGTACAAATAAAAGCACTCTATTAAAGATGCCCTAGAGCTATATTCTGCCAACCACTTTTTCTGTGTGAAGCTGTGTGATGGATGCACGCGTGTAAGGGCGGCATGACTGCCCAAGAGTTATGAACATAAGCTCTAAAGCCAGACTGCCTGGTTTCAAATTCTGGCTCTGGCATTCACTAGCTTTCAGATTTTTGGCAAATTATTAAACTCTATACCTCAATATCCTCATGGCTAAACTGGGAATGTTTTAACAAAAGTTTTCTTTGGGGTGGTTTTAAGGTTGTTGTGAGGTTCAAATAAGATTACCCATATCAGGCACTTACAACAGTGCTTGGTATGAAGTTTCAATAAAGGCAGTGAGAGAGAGGAAGGAAAATGAGACCACAGATAAAATCATATTATACTTGACCTAGCTTTTCCACTTAATTTATCTTGATGTTAATGAATATTGACAGCTTCTTGGTGAGCCTCACAATTTTAATAAACTGTTAAATATGGGTGCTAAGTTGCTTCAGTTGTGTCCAGCTCTTTGTGATCCAATGGACTGTAGCCCACCAGGCTCCCCTGTCCATAGGATTCTCCAGGCAAGAATGCTGGAATGGGTTGCCATGCCCTCTTCAAGGGGATCTTCCCAACCCAGGGACTGAACCCACATCTCTTGTGTCTCCTACATTGGTAGGTGGGTTCTTTACCAATAGCGCCACCACAATGTAATATTTATATGGGCTTCCCTAGTGGCTCAGAAGGTAAAGAATCTGCCTGCAGTGCAGGAAACCTAGGTTCAATCCCTGGGTTGGGAAGAATCCCTGGAGAAGAGAATGGCTGCCCACTCCAGTATTCTTGCCTGAAGAATCCCATAGGCAGAGGAGCCTGGCAGGCTATAGCCCACGGGATTGCAAAAAGTTGGACACAACTGAGCAACTAACACTTTAACTTTCTTTCAATATTTATATATGCTCACACATTCTTAACATATGCAGAGATTACTTTGGGGTAAGAGTACATATACTTTCACAACTTCATATTACATCAAAACAAATCTTCCTCATTTTTAAAATAGATTCATAATATTTCATGGTATGGATACATTTTACTATTTATAAAGAGCTCTCTATGGGAGAAATTAGTATATATAAATGTATATATTAGGATATACATATTAGGATACATATATATTAGGCTATACATTTTAGAATATATATAGCAAAAATTCCATAATCAACAAGTCTGAATAATATAGCTTTGCATACAAGTGTGTGTAGATCCAGGGGATAAAATCCTAGAAGCAAAATTGCTGATTGGATGTTTTTATGCATCTTTACTTGGAGGTATGTTGCCTAAGTATGGATATTTCTTTTTTGCTTTTAATTGATAATTTTATCTATTTATGGCTGTGCTGGGTCTTCGTTGTTGCACAGTCTTCTCTCTAACTGCAGCAAGCAGGGGCTACCGTCCAGTTGCGGTATGTGGAGCCTTCTCATTGCGGAGGCTTCTCTTGTTGCAGAGCACGGGCTCTGAGGCATACAAGCTTCAGTAGTTGCGACACCTGGGCTCAAGAGTTGCAGCTCCTAGACTCTACAGCACAAGCTCAGTAGTTGTAGCACACAGGCTTAGCTGCTCCTCGGCACGTGGGATCTTCCCAGACCTGGGATTGAACCCGTGACTCCTGCATTGGCAAGCGGATTCTTCACCACTGAGCCAGCAGAAGGCCTCATCACTTACTTTTATAAAAGATGCTTACTTTAAAAAAATATTTAAGATTTACTTATTTATTTTTGGCTGTGCTGGTTCTTCATTGCTATGCACAGGCTTTCTCTGGCTAGCTCAGTGGGGGTTACTCTCTAGTTGTGGTGCCTGTACTTCTCATTGCAGTGGCTTCTCCTGTTGTGGAGCATAAACCCGAGGCACCCGGGCTCAGCAGCTGCCTCCGACAGGCTTGGTTGCTCCACAGTAGGTAGAATCTTCCTGGACCAGGGATTGAACCCCTACCCGTTGCATTGGCAAGTGGATTCTTAACCAATAGACCACCAGGGAGCACAATGCCTACTTCTTGAGAGGCCCATGCCTTGCTTGAGCTCTGGATAAGTGTGTGTTGGTTCTCAAAGTCCTTCTCAATGATCCAAATGTCACTATTCTGCCTGATATTTTGGGGGGTTTGGGGGTAGGGGTGGATTATGACTACTATGTTCAAGATTATTAAAGGTAACATTTTTCCCATTGTTTTTACATTCTTTTTTGTTGCCTTTGATAAGTCTCAAGGAGAGATGTAAAAAAGAATCCTTCTTCACAGTCTTTTACCAGAACACCTACACTATTATTCTAAAAGCTGCCCAATGTTGCATTGAACGGCTGTATTTTATAAGATATTTAGGTTGTTTCAAATTTTCACTGTGACAGATATCATTGAAATGAAGGAGCATTTCAAAAGACCAGGATGAGAGAAGATCCAATTCAGTTACACCAAATTTAATAAAGACTGGCAGAAAAGCAGAGGATGCCTGAGAAAGGTGCTAACTGGTGCCACTTTTAAGGGGTAAGCTATTCAAGCAGAAAGGAGCATAAAGGGAACTCTATCTCTTGGGCAAGTTCCTCTTGTTTAATATCTTCTTCTTTTTTCCTCACATCCTCTCTCGTACAAGATCTGCTGTGGCAATATTGCTGTGAGAGATTAGAATGCCACTCTTAATCAACGTGTAAGATGCTAAGTTACCAGGGCTCCATTAGCAATTACAGAAATGTTTTTTAGGTTAGACTTACCATCTGGAAGAAATTCCTTTTATCCCACATGGAGCTCAGCTCCCGTAAATTATGATTATGGGGACACTGCAACAATTTAGAGTCACCCTGAATAAAAGAAGCAAACTCTAATCTGGGTTTGCCTGTGCTGTTTTGTTTAGGACTAATGATAGCAACCAGTCAGTCTTAAGGGAAATCAACCCTGAATACTCATTGGAAGGACTGATGCTGAAGCTGAAGCTCCAGTGTTTTGGTCATCTGGTGCGAACAGCTGACTCATTGGAAAAGTCCCTGATGCTGGGAAAGATTGAAGGCAGAAGGAAAGAGGGCATCAGAGGACGAGATGGCTGGATGGCATCACCAATGCAATGGACATAAACTTGGGCTAACATCACGAGATGGCAAGGGACAGAGTCATGGCGTGCTGCAGTCCATGGGGTTGCAAAGGGTCGAACATGCTAGGGTGACTGAACAGCAATGATAGCAACATTTTATTGGTCACCTATCTTAAATGCAAGTTCAGTTCAGTTCAGTCGCTCAGTTGTGTCTGACTCTTTGTGACCCCACGGACCGCAGCACGCCAGGCTTCCCTGTCCATCACCAACTCCCGGAGTTTACCCAAACTCGTGTCCATTGAGTTAGTGATGCTATCCAACCATCTCATCCTCTGTCATCCCCTTCTCTTCCTGCCTTTAATCTTTCCCAGCATCAGGGTCTTTTCAAATGAGTCAGCTCTTTGCATCAGTTGGCCAAAGTATTGGAGTTTCAGCTTCAACATCAGTCCTTCTAATGAACACTCAGGACTGATCTCCTTTAGGATGGGCTGGAAATGCAAATGCCACAATAATTTTTAAATGCTTCACTTTAATCCTTTAATGACCTACAGACAACCAGTCTGGTTGGCTGTCAAGACTCTGTGACTCCAACCATCCACCCACTGCTTTAGATATAGATGCTTCAAGCCAGATTGAGTGCTAAAGGCAGAGAGCAGAGAAGAAAACATCAGTTTCAGCAATAAAAATTACAGGAACTTTTCAATAACTGCTATGCTGAGACTCTGCACTGGGAAATAAAAGCAAAGAAATGTATCATATGATCTGTTCCTTGAAGAGTCTGCCACTGGAGGCACTAGCGGTAAAGAACCTGCCTGCCAACGCAAGAGACGTAAGAGATGCGGGTTTGATCCCTGGGTTGGGAAGATCCCCTGGGGGAGGAAATGGCAACCCACTCGAGTAGTCTTGCCTGAAGAATTCCATGGACAGAGAAGCCTGGTGGGCTACAGTCCATAACGTGGCAAAGAGTCAGACATGACTGAAGGGACTTAGCACAAGCACCACTGTACCAGATTAAATAGATCACTTCCATATAGATGACAATTTACAATACATAAAATATTCTGCAATTGAAATGATCTGTGGCATAGTATCACACAGAAAACCCAGAGCTATTCTATAGATTTTCTTGTTTGAATTGCTTTATGCCTTCACTCCCTGAGCTGATACAAATTGGACCACCAATAAGAATCCTGACCAGTGGTTGACAGGGTTCGAGGGCAAGTAAGGTCAAGATGAGACTTGAGGAAGGAAACAGCATCCTCTCAGGGGGTCATTACAGATGGTACTGATGATGGAGGTGGGGAGAGTGGGTTATGGCAGACAGACCGGAGTACCAGCGGAGCTCCTGGACAGCACGTGGGCCTTGGCTTCCTCCTGCTGCAGTTCTGGCAAACTTGAGGGGGGTCAGGGGAGATACATAGGCAAGTTTTACACAAGCTCCCTCCTTACTCTGCATCCACATAAGCCTGGGGCAGGGGTGGGTTGTGTGGAGGTCATTTTCCCGGAAAGATTCCTCCAGCTGGGCCCCTGGAAGGGTGGCCAGCTTTAAAAACATCTTCTGAGACAGCCGACATCCTTCTACAGCCACGTAGTAAACAGAGTTACTCAGCTCTTCTAATAGACAGCAAAAGCAAAACTGGGAAAGCCCAGAGTTTTTAAATGTTTCAATTTCAGTCCTTCTTTTTAAGAGAGATTTGGAATATTTTATAGCCATTCTGTGGTGTTATTGAAGGAAGATGTAATAGAGACATGGTTTATTAATAGCTTTTAGTATTCTAAAAGAAGGCAACTAGTAATCTCAGAAAACCATTTCCTATCAGGAAATTTAATATAAATCTAGCTGATTTCAAATTCTTAGCTTTTACGGGCTTTAAATAAAAACCCATTAATGTGAAAACTTTTCATCCTCTTACTAGAAAATCAGTCACAGAAATGAATTTGGGTATCAAATGGATCTAAACAGACAGAGGTGCATGATATAAATTATAATTTGAAAGGTACAAAAATAGAACTGAAGGGGGACTTTTTGTTGGAGAAGTCTGCAGTCAACATTTTATCCACCAGTTCAGATTGCCATTAATTTTTGACAGCTTTGAGTCAAACAAGAATCATGTTCCCAACCCTAAGCGATATCAGGGGGACAGCAAAGGGCCAGTGTGACAATCCAGTGTGGTTTTCCTAACTAAACATGAAGTACAGTTATTTACTTGGAACATTAACTCAAAATAGAATAAAGGGCTTAGTAAATCTTAATTGAATCCATTATTTTTTCCCTTGCACAATCTTTCATATTTAAACAGTTTGCTTGTTAGTTTGAACCTACAGTCTTTATATAAAAAAGTAAATTTCACTTAACATGGGAATCAGAACTAATAAAATAAATTTTATTTTTTATCACCAATAAATTTGCAAATTGTATTCATTTTAAAATAGTCATCTGAAGATATAACAAGCAAGATCTAAGATTGCAAGAAAACTCGAGAAACTGGTGGGGCAAATCCATCAGTTCCAAATAGGTCATAACACATGATCTATTCTTACATGTTAAATGGCGGCTCAAACGGTAAAGGATCTGCCTGCAACGTGGGAGACCTAGGTTCAATCCCTGGGTTGGGAAGATCCCTGGAAGGAGGACATGGTAACCCACTCCAGGATTCTTGTCTGGAGAATCCCATGGACAGAGGAGCCTGGCGGGAGTCCACGGGGTCACAAAGAGTCAGACACGACTGAGCAACTAACATTTTCACTATAATTAAAGATGTAACTTCTCTTAAGAACACAAAAAAGTCCTAAATCCAAAAAGTCATGAGCCTCCTATACATACTACAGTCACTACTCTTCTTAAAAAATAAATCCTGAAAGGTTTCCTGTTACCAGGTGCATAGCAGTCACACGTTTGCCAGTATGGTCCTGTCTTTCCTACTGATAAGCTGTCTATCATTTATCTCTAATGTGCATCTTTTCCTCCAGCTAAATCACTAGATGCCTCCTAGCTTACCTTAAGGTTTCCCACTGGTCCATGCTGTTCTCGAGTTGTGGCTATGCCCCACCTTCCCCTGAACAATCTCACTCATTCATCCTTTCAAACTCATCTCACATTCTAACTTTTTCATGAATGTCAAGGTCTCCCACTTGATCACGGCCTCCTCACCCCCATAGAGTTCTAGAGGCAAGAGCACTCATTTGTGCCTCTCTTCAAGATCATCCATCCTATTCTGCTTTATATAATCATTTGGGTTATCTTTGCCACAGACTCATCAACCTCTGAGGGTCAGGGATTGAGTTTTTCCTGTCTTAGCATCTTCTACCTTGAATAGAGTTGGACCCAGAGAAGGTGTCAACAGAATAATATAATGTAATATCTTAGAAAATAAAACATCTGATGAAAACGGCATCACAAAGAGCATACCATAATAAAAAGTATAATATAACAAAACATGCTAAGAAATGATACATCTTAATCACTTATATGTGGAATCAAAAAAAAGATACAAACAAACTTATTTACAAAACAGAAATAGACTCACAGACAGAAAACAAACTTATGGTTACCAAGAGGAAAGGGAGAGGGATAAATTTGAAATTTGGGATTCACAAATACACACTACTATACACAAAACAGATAAGCAACAAGACCTACTGCTGAGCCCAGGGAACTCTATATAAGATCTTGTAATAAGGCATAATGGAAAAGAATCTGAGTCACTTTGCTGTACACATGAGACACAGATAGTATATCAACTATACTTAAGTTTTTTTAAAAATTAAAAAGAAATTATACACTTTGAAGACCCACAGAGAAAGGAAAACATCTAAGGTGCCCCAAGCCTATGATCCAAGCACATTGTCAAGAATTCAGGTCGAGTCTAAGAGAGTCTCTGAAGTCGGACAGACTTTGGTTTAAATGTCAATGCTGCCACTTGCAAAACATGTAACTTTGAACAATCTGTCTAGAGTTTCTGGGCCTTTATTTTCTTCTTTATTAAGCAGGGATTAGAGATGCCTGCTTATGGAGTGGCGAAACTTACATTTGATCGCTGCGTGAGCACCTGGACATGTTCACGGCACGTATAACACAGGGTTCCTCAAACACGAAGGTCAGAAGGCAACTGCGCTGGGTCCATTAGCCAAGCTCCCCACCAAGAAGCACCCACTCACCTTGTCATTCACTTTTTTTTAACATTTCAGATCAGAAACACACTCATTTCCTCCCTCCATCCCCATTCTGTTCAGTTCAGTTCAGTCACTCAGTCGTGTCCGACTCTAAATCACTGCAGATAGTGATCGCAGCCATGAAATTAAAAGATGCTTACTCCTTGGAAGAAAAGTTATGACCAACCTAGATAGCATATTCAAAAGCAGAGGCATTATTTTGCCGACTAAGGTCCGTCTAGTCAAGGCTATGGGTTTTCCAGTGGTCGTGTATGGATGTGAGAGTTGGGCTGTGAAGAAGGCTGAGCGCCGAAGAATTGATGCTTTTGAAGTGTGGTGTTGGAGAAGACTCTTGAGAGTCCCTTGGACTGCAAGGAGATCCAACCAATCCATTCTGAAGGAGATCAGCCCTGGGATTTCTTTGGAAGGAATGATGCTAAAGCTGAAACTCCAGGACTTTGGCCACCTCATGTGAAGAGCTGACTCATTGGAAAAGACTCTGATGCTGGGAGGGATTTGGGGCAGGAGGAGAAGGGGACGACAGAGGATGAGATGGCTGGATGGCATCACTGACTTGATGGACGCGAGTCTGAGTGAACTCCGGGAGTTGGTGATGGACAGGGAGGCCTGGTGTGCTGCGAATTCCTATTTATTTGGATTCCAGAGAGACTTATGTGACTGAATACAGGGATTTTTCAGAAGAGACAAAGATCCATAGAGGAGATCTGCTGGTTACGCCCGTTGTATGTGGGACCTGGGCCAATAGAAAGGATTGGTTGTCAGACTGGTGAAGGGATTTACAATGATATTATGCAAAGAGTGGATGGGGGATGGGAGTGCTGGCCCATAAAAGAGAAGCGCCAGGGACACCAGGGTCACCTCAGGTGCAACAGGGGCAGCTAGACAAGGTTTGTGTGGCTCAATGGGATAAAACTAGGACGTCCAAATGGTTACAAGACAGATTTCTGTTTGGTACACATAAAGAACTTGTTTTGGACTCTTTGGTCTGAACAAAGATGCAATGTGCTGCCTTATAGGAAGGGATATTGGTCTGGGGAGAGGTTAGATTATTCAATGTTTAGAATTTATTTTAACACTGATATTAAATAAATCTATGAAATATTTAGGGAATTTCTTTTCATCTGATGCCATGCAACATATAACATAGCAAACATGGGAATTCCCTGGTGGTCCAGGGGTTAGGACTCTGTGTATCCACTGCAGGGGGCATGAGTTCAACCCCTGGTCAGAGAACTAAGATCTTGCATGCTGCCTGGCATGGCCTACACACACACACACACACATATATACACACACATAGAGAGTGCAGCTATTATTTTAAATTACTGAATTCCATAACAAATTTACTGAAAATCCTCTAAAAAGATTCATTACATAAATACCCCTTTAGATGTCATCGCTCCATTACCATCAATTTCCATAGTGTCTTGTGCAAAAAAAAAAAAAAAAAACCTCTTCCAAGGAATTTTTAATACATCAACCTCCACTTCCTTCCCAGTCTCTCTCAAGCCTAATCCAATCAAACTTCTATTCAATGAAAACACTCTTGTCAGAGCCACATCTCCACCTTACCAAACCCAGCAATTCATTTTCAGGTCTCAGATTACATGATGTCTCAGCTCACAGGCATTGCTGGGTACCCTCCTAGTCTTGAAACTCTATCAGACTTAAATTTCAAGTCGTCCTCTGCTCTTGATTGTTTAGTTGGTTTTTCTCCCCTTACTTGCCTTTCCAGTTTCCACAGCTGTCTGCTCTCCTTTTGCTGAACTTCCTGGTGGCTCAGAGGTTAAAGCGTCTGCCTCCTATGCGGGAGACCTGGGTTCGATCCCTGGGTCGGGAAGATCCCCTGGAGAAGGAAATGGCAATCCACTCCGGTATTCTTGCCTGGAGAATCCCATGGACAGAGAAGCCTAGTAGGTTACAGTCCACGGGGTCGCAAAGAGTCGGACACGACTGAGCGACTTCACCTCACCTCAAATATTGGAAAGGACCAACTGAACAGTGATCACTTCGTCCTCCTCTGACACTCTTCTTTCAGTAGCTCTCATTCAGCCAGACATCATCCATATGCTCCTGAATCATCAACATTCATCCCCAGCCTTGAATTCTCCCCCGAGTCCCAGCCTGTTTGGTAAAACTGCTCTATAGACTTCTCCACTGGATCTCACAACATCTCACCGTGAACAGTTCTAAGGCACAGCACCTGATTCCATACCTCTTCTTTTTTTCTTAAATTATTATTTATTCTGTTGAAAATACTATCATCTGTGTGCCAATCCAGTTCATATGCCATTGACATGCCCCTGGCCCTGCCAGATCAATACCTTCCACTGAAGACTATAGAGATGCCTTTTGTCCATTATCTGCCCCTACTCCCCATCTTCACAATGGGAGATGTTTATAGTGGGATATAATTTTCAGTTTTTTCTTTTTCCTTTTTTAGACATAATTCTTTTTCTTATTTTTGGCCACACCACATGGCTTGCAGGAACTTATTTCCCTGAACAGGGATCAAACCCAGGCCCACGGCAGTGCAAGTGCTGAGTCTTGACCACTAAATTGCAAGGGAATTCCCCATGCCTCATCTTCTAAATCCCAGATACACTGAACACATTTGTTCCATGGTGCTTTATATTTGGGCTTAAATGACCTGGAATGCCGTCCTCATTCCAAGACTCCGTCCCTCTTGTTTGGGTCTCTGATCAAATGTTATCCCTTACACACGCCTTTGCTGGCAACCCTAGTTGAAAAAGTGTTGCAGAAGTTTATTAAACAGTTAGTGAATGAATAAATGAGCAATCACTGATCTCTTTTTATCATAATACTTAAAGTGCTGCCACTAGCTATTCCAAAATGCCTTGCCAGAAACTATATATTCTTTCTCGAATTTGGAAACACAGGAACAGAAATCTGTTAACAGAGCTGTTGTGGGAAAATCTACTTGGCTCTTTATCTGCCCCTAGAGGGAACTCTGGAAACTCAATAAAGAGGGTGTGTCAGCAGCCGCTAACCTAGAGTCTAGGCTTCAACAAAACCTGAAACTTCAAGGCCACAGCTGCCTCCTCTATAAAGATGCCGCTGTTGGGTCTACGCTCTTTACAGTCCCATCCAGTTCTAAAATTCTATGCTTTCACGTTTCAAATACCCTGTGTCCTAAGTAAGTAACTGGGGATGTTGGTCTGACACACATTTGTACATGGGAATGAGATGAAGGCTGAGCCGAGTGCTCTAATCAAGACCATCACAGGTAGAAGGCTGAAGTTGATCTTCTTCACTATTCCTTGCACTTCTCTCTCAAAAAGATGTGAAGGGTATATCTGGAGCAAATGACAATCAAAACAAGAAAATAAAAAAAGATGGCCCACTCCGATCTGTGCTTCTTTGGCTAGAACTTCCTTAGAGAAGAATGAATTGTCTAAGGCCAACTTGGCATGATGGGATATTTTTCAATTATTTTCTCATTTAAAAAATCTTATAGCATTGTTTTAACTTGATTCTCTTTCTATAATTCTAATTATTTAAATTAGAATACATATGGTAACTGCAAGTATTAATACTGCAAGTTAATACTGTTCAATTGTACCCAAGAGTTTTCCCCGGTGGCTCAGTGATAAAGAATCCACCTACAAAGCAGAAGACACATGAGCCACAGGTTCGATTCCTGGGTCAGAAAGATCCCCGGGAGTAGGAAATGTCAATCCACTCCAGTATTCTTGCCTGGAAAATCCCATGGACAAAGGAGCCTGACAGGCTATAGTCCAGACCCCAAAGAGTCAGACAAGACTTAATGATTAAACAACCACTATACTCAAGGCAAATGTTAAATGTAAGCAGAGTGAAAGGAAAGGCTACAGGAAGCATGCTTTTTATAGGATTGTTTCATGGAAATCATCTTAACTATGGGATGTATAAAACAAAGTTTTCAAAAATTAACTGGAAAAGAGATCTTCCTTCCTATTATCTTCCCTTCCTGTTGAATTTAACAACCTTAAGTAAAGTTGGTATTACAGACTTTCTAATATACTGGAATACTGCTTTATTTCATAACAAACTGGTTCTCTATAAAGATGCAAAATCCATGCCAGGAACATGAGTGCTTCATGTGCCCAAGGAAATGTGGATGTTAAACTGGTAGATAAAATAAAGTCCAATAAAACTATTCTTACCATATTCCTAAATCAGAGATATTTATTTAATAATATGGAACTTTTTCCTTTTTTGGTCATGCTGCCTAGCTGGTGGGGTCTTAGTTCTCTAACCAGGCATTGAACCCAGGCCCTCTGCAGTGAATGTGTGGAGTCCCACCCACTGGACTGATAGGGAATCCCCTAGATGGCTTTTCTTAAATTGAATGTGGAATGGTGGATTTTTGTTTTTGTGCACTAATCCGGAAGATCTTTTAGTAAACCAACAGACATTTGAATTTTTTGCAAATTGATGTTTTTCCACTAGGCATAGGTAGGCAAATTTACCTCTAAATGTCAAATAGAGGTATATCTTTTAACAGTAACTAAAATTCTGTAAAGCCTTTTTCTTTTTGCCTCAAACTTTACACCTTATGAAATGTGTTTTAGCAAGTGCAAGATAAATACTTGCTGAATTGTATCTGATTGCTCAGTCCAGATACCTGTGATGCTAGGACTGAGTGAGTATAGGCTCTAAAGACCGTATTATTGACTATCATCCAATTGTGGAGTGTATGTCTAATGAGAAAATAGCCACAGGTGAGGAATTTTTTCTTTCATTGTAAATATTATGGATATATTCATAAGAAAAAATTAAAATACATGCTTGAATACGTAGTACACATCGCAGTCAAATGGAAAGTTTTTTCTCCTTTAGAAAAACTCCCTTTTTCTTTCATAGTCCCTGGGTATGAGGGACTATGAAAGTCCCTCATATGGTATGAGGGACATAGTCCTCAACTATGGTATTGAGGATCATTTTCTTTGAAAATGATAGATTCTTTTTCGTTTGTGTGTGTGCTCAGTTTGGAGAAGGAAATGGCAACCCACTCCAGTGTTCTTGCCTGGAGAATCCCCGGGACGGGGGAGCCTGGTGGGCTGCCGTCTATGGGGTCGCACAGAGTCGGACACGACTGAAGTGACTTAGCAGTAGTGTGCTCAGTTGCTCAGTCGTATCCTACTCTTTGGGACCCTATGATCTGTAGCCCACAAAGCTCCTCTGTCCACGTAATTTTTGCAGGTAATACTGGAGCAGGTTGCCATTTCCTACTCCAGGGGATCTTCCTGACCCAGGGATAAAACCCAGAGATCTCTTGCGGTCTCCTGCACTGGCAGGCAGACACTTAATCACTAGCACCACCTGAGAAGCCCCAATTCTTTTGTGTGTGTTAGTCGCCCTGTTGTGTTTCAACTCTCTGCGACCCCGTGGACTGTAGCCTGCCAGACTCCACTGTCCATGGGATTCTCCAGGCAAGAATACTGGAGTGGGCTGCATTTCCTTCTCCAGGGGATCTTCCTGACCGACCCAGGGATCAAACCCACATCTCCTATGTCTCCTGCATTGGCAGGTGGGTTCTTAACCATCTGAGTCACCAGTGAAGCCCAATTCTTTCATATATATATTAATTCATTTTCCTTTGACACTAGGAATTGATCCATGAATTCCCTCTAATTTGGTAGCAGAGACACTGAGCTAATGAAGTGGTAGCAAATACACTTCCTTTTTATTATACTTAAACAAGGTAAGAGAGAGAAAGTGTTTCCAGGGGCTTAGGGAGTAAAAAGCTGAGGTTTGGAAACTCAAATTCAGAAATTGAATACACACATTAGAATATTAAAATCATTCTTTTTAAAATAATTACATTAATTAACTCACATTTGCCCTTTTTTTTTTTTTTCACAAGCCCCATAGTCTCTTAGCAATATCTCCTGAAATAAATACAGTTTCAGCTTCAGGATTTTCAAAATAACATTATGGTATACTCTTAATTTTCAAGGTTAAAAGAAAGCTTACTACTTGTAGAACACAAGAGGAAGGGGCAATGCAGCAATTACTCATGACTGTTGACAGCTAATAACAGCCTGTAAGAGTCTAGATGAATCTATTATTTTTATGGAGAAAAGAATCAGGTAGACAGAGCATCAATAAAGTGTACACATATAATCATAACATGTTGGTTGTTGTTTTTTTCCGTGAATGCATTATTTAAAGACACATGCCCCTCCTTTACTCCATGACATTCCCCTAGGCCAGAGCAGCTTCCAGGCACCATCACTTTTTGGTCCAGAACTGCTTGTCCTGGTCCACTGACCAACAAGGGTATTTTACGGCATAAGTCACAGTGCTGGTTTTCATCTAGCTGCTCTTCCTTGCTGACCCAGATGTTTTGCTGCTGTTCACATGTGTTGTCCCAGAGAGAAGCAGAATAGTTAGTAAATTCAAGTGATGTCATTCTCTTTTGTAAGAGGTCAGAGGCCTCTTCTATGTTGTCCACATTATTCAGAAAACAAATTGAGAACAAACAGGGGATTTGATTTTCAACCATGACATGAGATAAAGAAGCAACACGGTTTCCTGGAAACTGTGGGAAAAAGCAGGAAAGTTTCAGTTCAGTTCAGTCGCTCAGTCGTGTCCGACTCTTTGCGACCCCATGAATTGCAGCATGCCAGGCCTCCCTGTTCATCACCATCTCCCGGAGTTCACTCAGACTCACATCCATCGAGTCAGTGATGCCATCCAGCCATCTCATCCTCGGTCGTCCCCTTCTCCTCCTGCCCCCAATCCCTCCCAGCATCAGAGTCTTTTCCAATGAGTCAACTCT
>SJYT01067729.1:37127-91151 GCA_006410635.1 Cephalophus harveyi | reverse complement strand
CTCTTCTTGCTATTCTTTGGAACTCTGCATTCAGGTGCTTATATCTTTTCTTGTCTCCTTTGCTTTTCACCTCTCTTCTTTTCACAGCTATTTGTAAGGCCTCCCCAGACAGCCATTTTGCTTTTTTGCATTTCTTTTCCATGGGAATGGTCTTGATCCCTGTCTCCCGTACAATGTCACGAACCTCATTCCATAGTTCATCAGGCACTCTATCTATCAGATCTAGGCCCTTAAATCTATTCCTCACTTCCACTGTATAATCATAAGGAATTTGATTTAGGTCATACCTGAATGGTCTAGTGGCTTTCCCTACTTTCTTCAATTTGAGTCTGAATTTGGCAATAAGGAGTTCATGATACTGCTCCTTTAATAATTTCAATAATGAAAATTCACAGAGCAGAAAAACTATCCTTTTGACTTTATTTAAAGCTCTAAGTACAGGCTTTTGTGAGTCTCTCAAAGCATCATAAATTTTAGAGTGGAGAACCCACTGGCTGATAAATGCTCTACAAGCCTGCCAAAGAAAACATCATTGTGACTTGTTCTAATAAGTGCTTGAAACACAGAGGAAGGATTTGTTCTAAAATCCTATTTGGATCTTCTTATCTGATGGCATTAGGTTATCGCACATCCACACCTTTCCAGAACGCCTCCCACTTCCCTCTCTTGACAAACTGAGCAATCCTACATGGGTGACACTTTCAGATCAAAGAACTAAAAATAACTTTGTTCTTAATGTTCTAAATGTCAATATGAAATGGTGGATCTCATTTAAATGCACCTCTCTGGGAGGCTCTAGATATGTTAGTAAACAACAGACATTAGAGTTTTGAACATGCTTTCCCATTAAGAATATAGAGGTAAATTTATTTTTAAACATAAAATAGATATGCATCTTGGAATTAGGGCTGTAGACATTATCTACCATGGCCAGATAGATCAGTGTTTTCCCTCTTACTTTGCAGATAAAGACGAATAAACTGCAAAAACATTGCCTAAAAGCTTGGTCAATTCCTTTGATAAAAATCTTCAAACTGTTGATTATAAAACTGATCATTTATACAACTGAATTTCTACTGCTGGTCTAGGGCAAGAATTAAAATCCATTTGTTGGGTTCACTTGTGTCAAGTTATTCACAGATATTATTTTATTTATACCACTAGGTCTTCTATCGCTTACTCATCCTAAGAAAGCAATGACAAGCATCAGATTGTCTATTTGTTCTATAGCCTTGAAGGTTAGACACAGGTACTCCAGTTAGATGCTAGAAGTCAACAGATGAGTATTAAATACCTGGAATGATGTCTGGTAGGTTAAAACTGAAAGAGAACATAAGTGGACACACAAGAACTACTTGGATGATGAAGAGCGCTACTTGAATTGAACCTCAAAATAATGTGGGACTTGAAAAGATTCAGTCACCTCTTTGAAATGTCTCTCTTAGTAGCAGCAAGAGCCAGCGAAGCTCAGTAATATTGGGACTGATCATTATATTAAGTGTAGCAGCAGTTGACAAGCCCTGAAACTGGCCTATAGTAACAGAGGTGAAGAGCTGAACCATAAAAGGACAGCTCTGATGTGTCCAAAAACACCTTTGAAAAGATGACAAAGCAAGATAACAGATGGCGAGAGGCTGCAAGGAGCAGCTGCCACCACTGCGGTGACAAGGGACTGATCATCCAAACAAGTCTCACCTTTGCTTGGTTTTCTTTTAGACACAGGAGAATAAAGTGTACTATCCAAATAAAAATTTGTATTTAAGTGGCTAGTAAATGGCAATAATTGTGGGTTGTATTTTTTTTTGTTTCCTAGTTAAAAAAAAACAAACAAAAAACCCCCCAAAACAGAAACCATTTTTCAGTGTCCTCTATCTTCTCTGAAAAATAAGAGGCAAAATTTTAGGATTAGTGAAGCTGTGGACTTTTCTCCCTTGTAGTGGAAGTGTTTGTTTATGTGCTGGCAATAGTTTTTTGGGTCTTTTGTGTGTGTGTGTGTGTGTTTTTTTTTTTAAGCAGCAAATAGATCTGCTAAAAATCTGTCTCTGCATTTTCCTGCTGACTAATGACACTCTTTTAGCTCCATCTACCATAATTTTTTTTTCCTTTTTTCTTGGCCTTGACCTCAGGCAGTCTAAATTCTCCTTGATGTTCAGAGAAATTGAGAGATGGGAAGGAACTGGAATCACTGGAGAAAAGTTTTTCTCTAGATAACTCTTTATTTCATGAGGGAAAAATGTAATCATGAAGTTCTCAGATAGTCTGCATATGAATCTATGCACCATGAAATTAAAAAGCTCTTAGTTAAAGGTAGCGACGCTAAAAATGAGATTTCAATCCAGAACTAAATGTCCAGTGAGGGCAGGAACAAATAATTCTCTTCTTTTCTTGATGGAAACTGTGCTTTCACTTTCCACTGTAATTATACTGCCTTCAAGTTGCAAACCTAAAATTAGATATTTGGGGAAGGTCACCTTCCAAATCTAAGGGGGCACCAAAGAGAACCTAAGAATGAGAAAAACACTGGTATTCTGACATGAGGAAGCTTCGTTCGTTCAACTGAGTACAGGGTATATTCTAATGATTTACACCAAGTAAGGAAGCCCTTACTTATACCAAAAGCAGGAACATTGGTAGAAGTTCAACAGGCAGTCATATGCTTAAAAATAGGAAGAAGAGAAGCCTCTGCTAACAGTTGAGAGAATTTATGAATGATAGTGCTAGTTGTCAGAACCTTGAACAATAGTAGACCTAGCTGGGTACAGGCTTAACTTAATTGAAGAAACCGAGGCTCACCTAAATTGCGCATTCATCCTTAACCTTGGGCTGATCAATACATTTGAGATAAACCAAAGAAGAAGCAACACGTTAAGGTCAACTTTCAACAAGCAATGCCACTGAGAAGCAAATGGTAGGAGCAAGTGAAGCAGATGAAAGACACCAGCCTAAGGCAGATGAGAAACCACAGCTTGAGAAGGACGCAGATGCTTTTCTTTCCCAAAGAACAAAGGATCCTGGTAGGATTTGGCTCTGCTGAATAGCTAAAGAGTAACAATGACCTTCAGGCCACAGGCCGAGGGCACCCTGAACCCCTGTGGACAAGATGACAAGCCATGATCTGAAATGATTTGAAAGTCACTGCTGCTGCTGCTGCTAAGTCGCTTCAGTCATGTCCGACTCTGTACAACCCCATAGACGGCAGCCCACCAGGCTCCCCCGTCCCTGGGATTCTCCAGGCAAGAACACTGGAGTGGGTTGCCGTTTCCTTCTCCAATGCATGAAAGTGAAAAGTGAAAGTGAAGTCGCTCAGTCGTGTCCGACTCTTCGCGACCCCATGGACTGCAGCCCACCAGGCTCCTCCGTTCATGGGATTTACCAGGCAAGGGTACTGGAGTGGGGTGCCATCGCCTTCTCCGAAAGTCACTAGATTTAGCAACAGTTCCGGTAGGGGTAGAAATGAGACAGCACTGAGAGAAATGGCTCACATGAGATCTAAGCACTGGGCAATTGAGAATATCTAAACAAAGAGTGAGGCTTGCGGGGAGGCGGGTGGGGTACATATTCCTTACTGACTCCATCCTGACAATCAGTCACAGCGTGTATGCAAAAGGCTACAGAGGCTTTGTAAATTCACCCCCAGGGTTCCCCAGCCACTCTATTTATCCAGATGTTCTTTGTCCTGGGTTGTCCTGACCCCCAACTGTCCACTCATATTATGTTCCTTCAGTTGATGCCAAAGTCTGATGCTCAGCAACCAGGAAATAAGACACCCAGTGCATCATCTCCACCCTCCACTCCTCCACCAGCCTGACTCCTTCAACCCTCACTGAGAGAATTTTTTTTCCTTTTTTCTTGGCCTTGACCTCAGGCAGTCTAAATTCTCCTTGATGTTCAGAGAAATTGAGAGATGGGAAGGAACTGGAATCACTGGAGAAAAGTTTTTCTCTAGATAACTCTTTATTTCATGAGGGAAAAATGTAATCATGAAGTTCTCAGATAGTCTGCATATGAATCTATGCACCATGAAATTAAAAAGCTCTTAGTTAAAGGTAGCGACGCTAAAAATGAGATTTCAATCCAGAACTAAATGTCCAGTGAGGGCAGGAACAAATAATTCTCTTCTTTTCTTGATGGAAACTGTGCTTTCACTTTCCACTGTAATTATACTGCCTTCAAGTTGCAAACCTAAAATTAGATATTTGGGGAAGGTCACCTTCCAAATCTAAGGGGGCACCAAAGAGAACCTAAGAATGAGAAAAACACTGGTATTCTGACATGAGGAAGCTTCGTTCGTTCAACTGAGTACAGGGTATATTCTAATGATTTACACCAAGTAAGGAAGCCCTTACTTATACCAAAAGCAGGAACATTGGTAGAAGTTCAACAGGCAGTCATATGCTTAAAAATAGGAAGAAGAGAAGCCTCTGCTAACAGTTGAGAGAATTTATGAATGATAGTGCTAGTTGTCAGAACCTTGAACAATAGTAGACCTAGCTGGGTACAGGCTTAACTTAATTGAAGAAACCGAGGCTCACCTAAATTGCGCATTCATCCTTAACCTTGGGCTGATCAATACATTTGAGATAAACCAAAGAAGAAGCAACACGTTAAGGTCAACTTTCAACAAGCAATGCCACTGAGAAGCAAATGGTAGGAGCAAGTGAAGCAGATGAAAGACACCAGCCTAAGGCAGATGAGAAACCACAGCTTGAGAAGGACGCAGATGCTTTTCTTTCCCAAAGAACAAAGGATCCTGGTAGGATTTGGCTCTGCTGAATAGCTAAAGAGTAACAATGACCTTCAGGCCACAGGCCGAGGGCACCCTGAACCCCTGTGGACAAGATGACAAGCCATGATCTGAAATGATTTGAAAGTCACTGCTGCTGCTGCTGCTAAGTCGCTTCAGTCATGTCCGACTCTGTACAACCCCATAGACGGCAGCCCACCAGGCTCCCCCGTCCCTGGGATTCTCCAGGCAAGAACACTAGAGTGGGTTGCCGTTTCCTTCTCCAATGCATGAAAGTGAAAAGTGAAAGTGAAGTCGCTCAGTCGTGTCCGACTCTTCGCGACCCCATGGACTGCAGCCCACCAGGCTCCTCCGTTCATGGGATTTACCAGGCAAGGGTACTGGAGTGGGGTGCCATCGCCTTCTCCGAAAGTCACTAGATTTAGCAACAGTTCCGGTAGGGGTAGAAATGAGACAGCACTGAGAGAAATGGCTCACATGAGATCTAAGCACTGGGCAATTGAGAATATCTAAACAAAGAGTGAGGCTTGCGGGGAGGCGGGTGGGGTACATATTCCTTACTGACTCCATCCTGACAATCAGTCACAGCGTGTATGCAAAAGGCTACAGAGGCTTTGTAAATTCACCCCCAGGGTTCCCCAGCCACTCTATTTATCCAGATGTTCTTTGTCCTGGGTTGTCCTGACCCCCAACTGTCCACTCATATTATGTTCCTTCAGTTGATGCCAAAGTCTGATGCTCAGCAACCAGGAAATAAGACACCCAGTGCATCATCTCCACCCTCCACTCCTCCACCAGCCTGACTCCTTCAACCCTCACTGAGAGAAAAACTTGGACGCTCTGCATGAAGTGAAGAAGGAAGGCAATGTTAATTAGTACTTTCCATGGCTCTCAGTGACTTGCCTCCTCCTTTAAAAACACATTGCAACTGGTTGTGTGCACTTCTGTTATTTTCAGTTCTTTCTGGGACAAGCAATATAAAGAAACAAATTTTTGTCATCTGAAACCAGATCCAGAGGTGCTTCCTTTTTTTGGTTAATATCTATCAAGTTTTAAGTAGCTACTATTCAGAGATAGATATAGAAGTGAGGGAGGCCAGGGAGAGGCTGAATGAGTCCTACCATAAGCGCTAACTTGGAGTGAGAGGCACCCCTTTTGGGGCCACTAACCATGAGCTGAAGAACAGAACAGGAGCAATTGTGAGATGGGACAGGGCGGAGAAGCAGTGGCCGGGGCTGGCCGGGGACGAGGATCTGGGTATGTCAGACTAAAGGAACGGCCCTGCAGGTGAAATGAGCCTTGGAAGGAACGCAAGGCAAGACTGTAGCATCTCCGCCCTGATCGTTTTCCTGACTTCTCACAGCTTCTTCTTCCCACTTTCAGCATAAAACTGAGAGCTGATCCAGTTGTCTGGGTGATTTAAGGAAAAGGAAAGTAAAATTCCACTCTCCATCTCAGTTGGAGATTTTTTTTTCTTTTTCCCCTGCTTCCTTAGTTTCAAGGTTATATTCTGCAATATCGGGACTAAACTCAGTGTTATTATAAGACAGGTAGTGCCGTTTTGCACACGTTTGTATTATTTTGAATAAAATGCTGCTGATGACGCTGACCTTCACCTCATGGGAATCAGTCTGATCAAAGGAAAGGATACTCAGTTCCTGACAGAAATCTCCTTTCAGAAGCGCCTGTTTAAGTTAGATGCGGATACCAGAAGAGCAAAACTCTTCTTTTGGGTTAGGTAGTTAGATTATATCTGAAGAAAAATGTTTGGGAACATCATGTGAAAATATTTCACAGTAATGGGGTATTACACCAACTTATATTCAAACTTTAAGTCACTGATAATGATCATTTGATTTTTACCATCTTATTCTTTGGAAAACTTGCTCACTAAAATAATTATACAACTGATTCTTAAAAGGCATAAAACTGTCTCACATTGTCTATGCTTCTTTTTCATTCTGCCAGGTAAATGATCTCAGCTCCCCGACCAGGGATCAAACCCATGTCTCCTGCATTGGAAGCGTGAAGTCTTAACCATTGGACCTCCAGGGAAATGTCTAGTCTATGTTTTGTAAAGTAAAATCCAATGCAGAAAAGAAGAGCATCCTATGTTAAAGGATTATTATTCTTACCTACAGTAGTGAAAAGCGAGGCACCAACAGAGGATGAGTTAAACCAGCCATGGCACACATCTAAAATGGAATATTGGCAGGAGGTGGGAGAGAGGTTCAAGAGGGAGGGGATACATGTATACCTATGGCTGACGCATGTTGATATATGGCAGAATCCAACACAATATTGTAGAGCAATCATCTTCCCATTAAAAATAAATTTAAATTTAAAAATAAAATGGAATATTATTTAGCTATTCAGTGTCAATGCAGATTTATACTTATTGATGTGTGGAGAAATATACAATGTATTGCTCCATTTAAAGAAGAACTACAAAGAATAAAGAGTATTCATAGCGTATATAGCCATTTGTCATCATTCACAGGGTGTGTGCACTGAAAGACATTTAGAAGGAGACCTACCAAAACACTTGGCCACATCTAGCTGTCATCTTCTATCAGGCATCTATTCATCTACCTGGGTGCATTGGAGATATTATCACTTTGTTGTTTATATTTTTCTATGCTGGTTGAATCTTAACAAACATATTATTTGTATAATCTGAGAAAATTAAGCTATCTAAGTTTCGGAAAAATATTATAGGCCTATCTGATTTTTGTTTTGTTTAATCTCATTGACAAAATGCTGAAAACAATCACTGTAGTTTATGAAGAATATTTTTGTTTAAAGTACAGTAATCTTCCTAGATTTCCATTTGGACTTATTTCTTTCAGCTCACGTGGCTAAAAAAGTAATGATAAAATCTCTGTATTTTCTAGACATCACATTTTTCTATGATAAGTTATTAAGTAGCCAACCAGCAATGAAGATGTTTTTGAAAAAATAGACTTGTGTTTCCTCTCTCAAACCAGAGACAAAAGCCACTGTCTATTTTTAAAGCACTAATTGCTCTTGAAATGTAAAGGCACTGATAATTTGACCCACATAGAAGCCATTTGAGATAACGGGAAATATTTATCTTTAACAAACACATAAAAGCCCTCATTAATGTGTAGCTGGTTATGAAGCAATAGTGCCAAGAAGAACTGCATTACAACATGTGAATCCAGGCTGATTTGACTTTTCCCTTGTAAAACTCCCTTTCTTAGGCATCAATAACTAAGCCAATTAAAACCGACATCAGGTTGGAACCACACATAGCTTTATGGGTAGAAAGGCTTTCTTTATACTTTGGAGCATAGGAACAATTTTTTTCTTTTCTAAATGCAGATGTTTAAAGACATTTTTATAGTTACGATTAAGGCTTGGGGCTTTTTACTTATTTAAAAAGTATTTTAGATCATTCTTGGAGCTATATGCATTCTTTAGAGTAATGCTTGGTTTTTTTAAATAAAATGGGCAGAGTATGCCATTCAACTAGTCCATACCTTCCCCATAAGTTCGGGAAAGTAATGATTAACAATTACTATTCCTGTAAGTCTTGGACATGGCACCACAGCCAGCTTTCCCTGGTATAATGAGGACTAAAGTAATGTTACAAGTCTGTGGCATAAATGCACCATGGATGCATGCGGGGAAGGAAGCGAGCATCCTTCACCCCTCCGTCCTCCCCGTCTGTGACTTGGCAGTTCTCGGAGAGAAGGAGCCACAGTTTGTTGTCCACAAACCAACATTCCATCTGGAGCGTGGCAAGACGGGGCACTCACTGGCAGTTCTGTCAGACTGTGGCCTAGTTCCCAAAACCTGGCATGAGAATTAACACAAGGACCAGTACCCTAGGCGGAGCACAAGAACCGCAGTAGCTAGGGAGACACCTGGGGCCACGGCTGGCATCAGCCCAGGAGGAATCTCAACCAACCTCCAAGGGGTGTTCTGCCCCCTGTCCAGAGTGACTCGTGCCAGTTGTGGTTACAAGCAGGTCACTAGCTTTGCATCCTGGAAGGGCCAGGATACAGACGTCAGTTTCACAGTAAGATCCTCTATGCTTAACACAGGACCTGGAACACAGGAAGTACTGAATTATGTTTGCTATAGGAATGGAATATCTGCTGAATGGCCATCCTTTACTGCATTTTACAAACAAAAGGTCACACAAATGCAAAGCAACTAGTATGACAAAGGTTTCAAAAGAAAAAGCATTCTTGAGAATAACATTACTTTCAAAACTACAGCCCATAGTTAATATTCGCTAGTTCAAGTAAGTAGTACCCACAGAGAAATCTTTTGGGAACCTATGTTCATAACAGCACTATTTACAACAGCCAAAACATGGGAACCACCTAAATGTCCATCAACAGATGAATGGAGAAATAATGGGTCTAAGGGTTAAATATACTGGGGACCTGGGAGCCTTCCCATCACTTACAATCTTATCTTTCTGGGTGCAAAACAGTTTATCAAAAAATGATTCATGGCCATGTAGTGAATCAAAGCTTACTGACACATTTCCTCAAAAGGAAACATCATTTGGATTATCAATACACAATGGAATAAACTCAGCCACAAAAAAAGAATGAAATAATGCCATTTGCAGCAACATGGATGGACCCAGAGATTATCATTCTAAGTGAACTAAGTCAGAAAGAAAAAGATAAGTACCACATGATATCACTTATGTGTGGAATCTGAACTATGATACAAATGAATGCATCTAATGAAACAGAAACAGACTCACAGATATAAAGAACAGACTCATGGTTTCCCAGGGGAGTGTGGGAGGGATGGATTGGGAGTTTGGGATTAGCAGATGCAAACTATTATATACAGAATGAATAAATGACAAGGCCCTACTTGTCCTTATAGCACAAGGAATTATATTCAGTATCCTGTAATAAACCATCATGGAAAAGAATATGGAAAATAATTTTTTTTTTAAAGAGTGCTATTTGTTTACAATGTGTCTCCAGTCTGATTTAGATACATTTTATATTAATTTATTAAATTCACTAGTTATACATAGGTATTTTCCCACCACAATTATGAAAATAAAGAAGTATCACAACATCAGAACATGAAATTATCTCAGAATATATGACTCTCACTGCATGAGATCTATGAATTTGGCAATGCTTTCAAACTACATGTTTTCACGCCTTTTGACTTGTAAACACAAGAGCCATGCACTCTTTAGGGAATTTTCACAACTTTACTGAATAAGATGAAGTCAAGAGACAAGAAATTTTCACCAAATCTTTCTTTACACCCCATATCCCATTTCTTACAAATCTCACTGTAGTGCTACTAACTGTAGAACAGAGAAATTAAAGGGATATAATTAGCACGAAAATATCTAAAAATTATTGCTAGTTTCTCATCATGATTATTCGGTACAACCCAAATGTTTCTGGTAGAAAACTGGATATTAAAATAATTAATAACCAAGACGATCTTTCCTTTTGAGGAAATATATCAGCAAGCATCAATTCACTAAGTGGTCGTGAATCATCGTTTTGATAAGTTATTTTGAACCCAGAAAGATAAGATTGTAAGTGATGGGAAGTATGTTTAACTCACAGATGTTTAACTGTGAGTTATGTTTAACCCCAGTATGTTTAATTCACAGATCAGTTGACTGTCTCTCGTGTTCAAGGACTAGCTTTGTGTTCTGGTCAAGGGAGAGTTGAGATGAGGATGAGAGAAAGAGTCCTCCTTTTATAGGCTGTTCTAAATACAATCATGCGAAGAGTTGACTCATTGGAAAAGACTCTGATGCTGGGAGGGATTGGGGGCAGGAGGAGAAGGGGACGACCGAGGATGAGATGGCTGGATGGCATCACTGACTCGATGGATGTGAGTCTGAGTGAACTCCGAGAGATGGTGATGAACAGGGAGGCCTGGCGTGCTGCGATTCATGGGGTCGCAAAGAGTCGGACACGACTGAGCGACTGAACTGAACTGAACTGAAATACAATTTTGAGATAGCTAAAGGATGTCTTTGATTTTTTCCTTCCTCTTCTCTTGACCTTCTTCCACCTCTTAATCTTACTTTGCAATGGCCCTAATATCCCCAGGGTCCCAAGTCCGGTCTCCTACCAGCGGTGGCCTCATGGGGGTGTGACTGAGTACTCTTTGGGGTCCTGCACTCAGACGGCGCCACACATGGCTTAAAGCTCTGCTGCATATTAACTATTCTTAGTAACTGTTGAATGAGGGTCCCACATGTTTATTTATAATAGACCAAAACAAAACCAAAAATTAAGTAGCCAGTCTTGTCTCCTATCCATAAGGATACAGTGATCATTAGCAACTATGCAAAAGAATAATCTTGAGGGAATATGCACTAACATATGAAAAGCAGGTTATCCCTCAATTTTCTCAGAGACTGGAGTTGCTCAAATATCTACTTATGACCTCAGTTTACCCCTTCCATGCTTAAGAACTCTGGTATTTCATCTGTAGAATAAGTACATCGAATTATAAATGCTAAGTCCCTTCTTGAAACAACCACACCAGTTCTATAAAACTAAGGACCTGAGCTTGCAAGAATAAGGTATTGTCAACAAGCAGAGCAAAAGATTACATGAAAATAATTCAGACTGTTAAATGGTCTGCTAGTCTGGTCAATATACTTAATTACATCTGAGCATTTTGTGGAAATTTAATTTAGTCATTCATTATTTTATCAAACATATACTCACCCATCATATCTATCACCCAGTTTATAAATTCCTTGTTAATTATCATGTCACTCCAGTAGACTCCAGCCCCATGAAGACAGGATCCTCATGTTACCATATTCACATCTGTTGTCAGAGGACTTGGACATAGCAGATGCTCAAAAAATATTTGTTAAATGCAGGCATGAACAACTGAGGATTTACTACATGTCAAGTTCTATGGTCAGTCCTGGAGATCCAAAATTGATTAAGACAAGATCCCTACTCTCAGGAATATCCTAATGGGACACAGAGAGAAAGAAACAAACCATGACAGCCCGATATAATCGATAATTTAACAGAAACATATTAAAAGTAGAGGACAAGGAGGAGTCCTTTCACTTTGGCTGGTGATACTGGAAGAGGTGTCACAGAGGAGACAGTGTGTGAGCTGAATCATGGAGCCTGAGCAGAGTCCAGATAAATAAAAAAGAAAAAGGGGAGAGAGACAGAGAAAGAGAACATGCAGACATGGAAGTGAGATAGAAGTTATATGAGGAGAACTAGAAGTGGCTCAGGGTGATGGAAACGACATCATCAATGGAGAGTGATTGGAAATAAAGAGAAGTGAAAAAGAGACACATATGAAGATCCATTTTGAATAATAAATTGTAGGCTTTTATTTGTATTTTTTTTTACCAAGTATTTCTTTAAGTCGTTATTGAATTTGTTATAACATTGCCTCTGCTGTTTATGTTCTGTTTTTTTGGCCCCAGAGGCATGTGGGATCTTCACTTCCTAATCAAGGATCAAACTCACACCCCCTGCATTGGAAAACAAAGTCTTAAGCACGGGGCCACCAGGGAAGTCCAAAGTCACTGTAGGCTTTTAAACAGGGCAAAAGACCCACTTGGAGTTGTACTTTGAATGATCTCTCTCATCAAAATATCTAGGGTACAGTGGAGGTTAGCTCCCAGATTTCTGGGTAAGAATTCTATATTTTTCTGTTCACTACTAGAGCAATGAATGGTCATATCAACCACAATGGGATAAAATGAGATAATTTTTGAGAACTCTCAAAGAAGTAAAGAAGATGAAAATCTGACCATTACTATGTAATTAGTGTAATTCTTGGCAATATGAACACCACGGCTCATAAAATAATAACATCAGTACAACAACAACAAAAAACTCACAAGATAAGTCCTGAAAACAAGTCATCAGTATAATAAAGAATAAACAGATAAAAGAGATTCAAAATGTCATGTGAACAATGTTGGTGACACATGTGAGGAGAAAGGAAGCAAAAGAATGGAGAACAACTGTAGAGTTGAAGGTAAGTGATTTTTTAAAAACATGGGTGGAGATCACTGTTTACTAAACATGAAAGATTAATATCAGTAGAGGAAGGAAGTTGTTTGTTTTTACTCCAAGAGGTCATTACAAACAATGGGGGGAAAAAGAACACAGGTTACCATAGAAACCATTTAAAAAATATTAAAGCAGACTTCACTACATCCAAGGAATTAAAAACATTACTTAAAACATTTGTCTTTGACCCTGCTTGAGGCAGATGTCAATTCCTTCATTTCCCTGTTATTTACATTCATTGATTTGAGTAAGACAAACAGAAAATTACTATTTGCCTTTCCTTAGAATCATGGAAAAACTGCATAGATTCTTACATGGTAACTTCTAAACTAAATGAATGCTTGATTAACTGAATCCTATGATTAACAGTTGCTTAATTAAATTACAAAATGCCATGCAAAGATGAGGAACTATGTATTTAGGTGTGAATAACATTAAAAAAAAATGTGTCAACATTTCTCATTAGCTCCAATTAGAAGGAAAATATAAGAGAAAAATAATAACCTAGGGTGTGTGAATTATTTTTGTAAGGCTCTTAGGATATATGAGGAACTTATCACATGACAATTAAAGTCGAGCATTTTTCCCTTTATCAGTATCTATTACCTAAATTATACATTCATAAACATCTTCAGTTCAAGGACACTTGAACTTTTCTTACAGAGGACAGCACATGACCCCAGGTCTGACTCGACACAGGCAGGGTTAAATAGCTACCAGCACAGTGACTCAAAGAATCCCCCTAAATGCAAACATGGGTTTCCCAAACTCAGTTACAGCATTTGGGGGAAGGCTTCCCAACTGGCTCAGTGGTAAAGAAGTCGCCTGCCAAGCAGGAGACAGGAAGATCACCTGAGTCAGGAAGATCACCTGGAGAAGGAAATGGCAACCCACTCCAGTATTCTTGCCTGGAAAATCCGATGGACAGAGGAGCCTGGTGAGCTACAGTCCATGGAGTCGCAAAGAGTTAGACAGGACTTAGTGATCAAATAACAACAGACCACTATTGAATGAAACAGCTATGCAAGTTCTCAGTGCCTTTGCCTTGGGGAAATGGGGCAAGAAGCAAGACTTAGCAACTAAATAACAACAACCTACTATCTAGCAACTAAATAACAACAACCTACCACCTCAGTCTTGGTGGAAAATCTCAGAACCATCACAGCATTTCAAATAATACAAACACCCCTAAAACCATATTTTCATTAAGTCCTAGAGGAGCTGACTCAACCATGACCAAAGCAATGAAAAGAGATGACACCGACTCCATAAAGACTTTCTCCAAAACATGAGGGGAATGCTATTAGTTTTGTTATGCGGAATGAATCTAGAAAGATAATGCCAAGGGAGGCAAGTGGAGATGATGAGTGGAGGAGGCGTGCTGAGACATACACACAGGCGTCCAAAACGGCATCAGTGGGCGCACCATTCTCACGAGGACAATCCTTCAGTTCACAGCAGGGCCGCCAACTCCACGAGGATGGAGAGCTGATTAGAGTCTGAGTGAGAGCTAGTTTATCCTTAGGATGCAATTTTAATTGGGCTCAACATCAATACAGAATTAGATTTCATTAATACTTAAGGAATTGCTTGTATCCCGACTTCACTTTCACTTTTCACTTTCATGCATTGGAGAAGGAAATGACAACCCACTCCAGTGTTCCTGCCTGGAGAACCCCAGGGACGGTGGAGCCTGGTGGGCTGCCGTTTATGGGGTCGCACAGAGTCGGACACGACTGAAGCAACTTAGCAGCAGCAGCAGCAGCAATGAACTTCCAAGAACCTTGTAACTCTCTATGGGCAACACACAGGACCATTCTCTTATTCTTCCAGAACAGACTTTGAAACTATATGCATATATCCTTGCACCAACTCAGGCTCGATATTTACGTATAAAAAACACACTATCTTTTTATATTCTATAAACAATGAACCCTGCACATGCTAAGAACTTTAACGGTGAGAACACGGTTGATCACTCCCTCCCTAACTCTCTCCTTTTGGCTCCTGTCTTCTGCCTTCTGATCACGCAGGCTGCGGCTCTCAGTCTCATATGGGGCTCTCCTCAGCCCCCAGTGCTGGATGGTCTATTTCTCTAACCTCTTTTCTATCTGTTCTTGCTCCCAGGGTGGTATCAGCCCATCTCACAGCTTTAAAAACTATGGGTGCCTATGATTTCCAAACGTTGCTTTTTTTTTTCCCAGCTGCGTCTTCTCTCTCGATCTCTACAGTCATAGACACTCAATTACTGTCCTGAATGTCCACCAGCCATCCAAAATGTTTTATTTTAGATTGATTCACTGGCATAAATTTGACCTAACTTCTGCCTTCAAGGTGGTTTATCCTCTGAGTGGGTGGATTAAACACTACATGTGACTTTCTTGATCTCTACAGTCATAGACACTCAATTACTGTCCTGAATGTCCACCAGCCATCCAAAATGTTTTATTTTAGATTGATTCACTGGCATAAATTTGACCTAACTTCTGCCTTCAAGGTGGTTTATCCTCTGAGTGGGTGGATTAAACACTACATGTGACTTTCTTGATTTTCTTTCTCAGCCTTGCTCCTAACAGTCTTATGCCTTTCCTCATTTCCAGATGAAAAACAAAGGGGCTACCCTGCACTCTTCTCTCTCACCGACTACCTCCAATCCATCAGCAAAATCTTTCAGCTTTACTTTCAAACTATATCTACATTTTCACCACTTCTCTATCCACTGTTTAATATCTAGTCGAAACCATTCTTATCTCTTCTGACTTCCAGAGTTGACCCTTCGGGTCTCCCTACTTCCACTATTGAAAATCAGTATGATGTTAAGTATTCATATTGTATGCTCTCAAACAATACTTACGAAGCATCCATATTATGAAGTGCACTGTGCTAATCAACATATAGGGCACTGGCATGAATTTGACCTAATTTCTGCCTTAAAGGTATTTATCCTCTGAGTGGGTGGATTAGACACTACACATGCCATAATGCAAAGCAGTCCCAAACAATGGACAGAGAGTGCAACAGGGTATTTAGAAAGAGGGGAGAGAGTTTCCAATTGTATTGGCAGTAAGGTCTTCATTGCAGACACTGTATTTAGATTGGGCCTTGAAGACAAGTGGGGTTTTCGGTGTAGCCTTTCCCAGCCCTGTCCCAGCTGGAGACAGGAAAGCCACACGTCTTGAGAGCACGGCTAGTGTCATTTGACAGACATCTGGGGCTAGGTAGGGGATTCAGAGGAGACAAATGCTAGACAGCTAAGATGGAATTAGAATAGGATGCCAAGCCAAGAAGTTGGGATTTGATAGGGAGACCAAGAGTGTATGAAGAATTTCATCATGAATGTAACAAAATTAGTAGCATGTTAATGAGAATTAATTTGGAGGCAAAGTGTAGGAATATTTTATGTTTTATTGGTAAGCCTTAGAAACCCTTATGTTTAAAGGCCTGCCACACACTTTAAAGAAGATGAAAATCTGACCATTACTATGTAATTAGTGTAATTCTTGGCAATATGAACACCACGGCTCATAAAATAATAACATCAGTACAACAACAACAAAAAACTCACAAGATAAGTCCTGAAAACAAGTCATCAGTATAATAAAGAATAAACAGATAAAAGAGATTCAAAATGTCATGTGAACAATGTTGGTGACACATGTGAGGAGAAAGGAAGCAAAAGAATGGAGAACAACTGTAGAGTTGAAGGTAAGTGATTTTTTAAAAACATGGGTGGAGATCACTGTTTACTAAACATGAAAGATTAATATCAGTAGAGGAAGGAAGTTGTTTGTTTTTACTCCAAGAGGTCATTACAAACAATGGGGGGAAAAAGAACACAGGTTACCATAGAAACCATTTAAAAAATATTAAAGCAGACTTCACTACATCCAAGGAATTAAAAACATTACTTAAAACATTTGTCTTTGACCCTGCTTGAGGCAGATGTCAATTCCTTCATTTCCCTGTTATTTACATTCATTGATTTGAGTAAGACAAACAGAAAATTACTATTTGCCTTTCCTTAGAATCATGGAAAAACTGCATAGATTCTTACATGGTAACTTCTAAACTAAATGAATGCTTGATTAACTGAATCCTATGATTAACAGTTGCTTAATTAAATTACAAAATGCCATGCAAAGATGAGGAACTATGTATTTAGGTGTGAATAACATTAAAAAAAAATGTGTCAACATTTCTCATTAGCTCCAATTAGAAGGAAAATATAAGAGAAAAATAATAACCTAGGGTGTGTGAATTATTTTTGTAAGGCTCTTAGGATATATGAGGAACTTATCACATGACAATTAAAGTCGAGCATTTTTCCCTTTATCAGTATCTATTACCTAAATTATACATTCATAAACATCTTCAGTTCAAGGACACTTGAACTTTTCTTACAGAGGACAGCACATGACCCCAGGTCTGACTCGACACAGGCAGGGTTAAATAGCTACCAGCACAGTGACTCAAAGAATCCCCCTAAATGCAAACATGGGTTTCCCAAACTCAGTTACAGCATTTGGGGGAAGGCTTCCCAACTGGCTCAGTGGTAAAGAAGTCGCCTGCCAAGCAGGAGACAGGAAGATCACCTGAGTCAGGAAGATCACCTGGAGAAGGAAATGGCAACCCACTCCAGTATTCTTGCCTGGAAAATCCGATGGACAGAGGAGCCTGGTGAGCTACAGTCCATGGAGTCGCAAAGAGTTAGACAGGACTTAGTGATCAAATAACAACAGACCACTATTGAATGAAACAGCTATGCAAGTTCTCAGTGCCTTTGCCTTGGGGAAATGGGGCAAGAAGCAAGACTTAGCAACTAAATAACAACAACCTACTATCTAGCAACTAAATAACAACAACCTACCACCTCAGTCTTGGTGGAAAATCTCAGAACCATCATAGTATTTCAAATAATACAAACACCCCTAAAACCATATTTTCATTAAGTCCTAGAGGAGCTGACTCAACCATGACCAAAGCAATGAAAAGAGATGACACCGACTCCATAAAGACTTTCTCCAAAACATGAGGGGAATGCTATTAGTTTTGTTATGCGGAATGAATCTAGAAAGATAATGCCAAGGGAGGCAAGTGGAGATGATGAGTGGAGGAGGCGTGCTGAGACATACACACAGGCGTCCAAAACGGCATCAGTGGGCGCACCATTCTCACGAGGACAATCCTTCAGTTCACAGCAGGGCCGCCAACTCCACAAGGATGGAGAGCTGATTAGAGTCTGAGTGAGAGCTAGTTTATTCTTAGGATGCAATTTTAATTGGGCTCAACATCAATACAGAATTAGATTTCATTAATACTTAAGGAATTGCTCGTATCCCGACTTCACTTTCACTTTTCACTTTCATGCATTGGAGAAGGAAATGACAACCCACTCCAGTGTTCCTGCCTGGAGAACCCCAGGGACGGTGGAGCCTGGTGGGCTGCCGTTTATGGGGTCGCACAGAGTCGGACACGACTGAAGCAACTTAGCAGCAGCAGCAGCAGCAATGAACTTCCAAGAACCTTGTAACTCTCTATGGGCAACACACAGGACCATTCTCTTATTCTTCCAGAACAGATTTTGAAACTATATGCATATATCCTTGCACCAACTCGGGCTCGATATTTATGTATAAAAAACACACGATCTTTTTATATTCTATAAACAGTGAATCCTGCACATGCTAAGAACTTTAATGGTGAGAACACGGTTGATCACTCCCTCCTTAACTCTCTCCTTTCGGCTTCTGTCTTCTGCCTTCTGATCACGCAGGCTGCGGCTCTCAGTCTCATATGGGGCTTTCTTTCCTCAACCCCCAGCGCTGGATGGTCTATTTCTCTAACCTCTTTTCTATCTATTCTTGCTCCCAGGGTGGTATCAGCCCATCTCACAGCTTTAAAAACTATGGGTGCCTATGATTTCCAAACGTTGTTTTTTTTTTTTCCCAGCTGCGTCTTCTCTCTTGATCTCTACAGTCATAGACACTCAATTACTGTCCTGAATGTCCACCAGCCATCCAAAATGTTTTATTTTAGATTGATTCACTGGCATAAATTTGACCTAACTTCTGCCTTCAAGGTGGTTTATCCTCTGAGTGGGTGGATTAAACACTACATGTGACTTTCTTGATTTTCTTTCTCAGCCTTGCTCCTAACAGTCTTATGCCTTTCCTCATTTCCAGATGAAAAACAAAGGGGCTACCCTGCACTCTTCTCTCTCACCGACTACCTCCAATCCATCAGCAAAATCTTTCAGCTTTACTTTCAAACTATATCTACATTTTCACCACTTCTCTATCCACTGTTTAATATCTAGTCGAAACCATTCTTATCTCTTCTGACTTCCAGAGTTGACCCTTCGGGTCTCCCTACTTCCACTATTGAAAATCAGTATGATGCTAAGTATTCATATTGCATGCTCTCAAACAATACTTACGAAGCATCCATATTATGAAGTGCACTGTGCTAATCAACATATAGGGCACTGGCATGAATTTGACCTAATTTCTGCCTTAAAGGTATTTATCCTCTGAGTGGGTGGATTAGACACTACACATGCCATAATGCAAAGCAGTCCCAAACAATGGACAGAGAGTGCAACAGGGTATTTAGAAAGAGGGGAGAGAGTTTCCAATTGTATTGGCAGTAAGGTCTTCATTGCAGACACTGTATTTAGATTGGGCCTTGAAGACAAGTGGGGTTTTCGGTGTAGCCTTTCCCAGCCCTGTCCCAGCTGGAGACAGGAAAGCCACACATCTTGAGAGCACGGCTAGTGTCATTTGACAGACATCTGGGGCTAGGTAGGGGATTCAGAGGAGACAAATGCTAGACAGCTAAGATGGAATTAGAATAGGATGCCAAGCCAAGAAGTTGGGATTTGATAGGGAGACCAAGAGTGTATGAAGAATTTCATCATGAATGTAACAAAATTAGTAGCATGTTAATGAGAATTAATTTGGAGGCAAAGTGTAGGAATATTTTATGTTTTATTGGTAAGCCTTAGAAACCCTTATGTTTAAAGGCCTGCCACACACTGTATCAATAGCAAGAAAGTGCACCCATACCCCATGTCAAATACACTTTATACCTAAATAATTGTTGAATTGTCTGGATTTACATTTGACTAGTTCCCATAATTTTAGCATTTCCAGGGGTCATGTATGGATATGAGAGTTGGACTGTGAAGAAAGCCGAGAGCTGAAGAATTGATGCTTTTGAACTGTGGTGCTGGAGAAGACTCTTGAGAGTCCCTTGGATTGCAAGGAAATCCAACCAGTCCGTCCTAAAGGAGATCAGTCCTGGGTGTTCATTGGAAGGACTGATGCTGAAGCTGAAACTCCAACACTTTGGCCACCTCATGCGAAGAGTTGACTCATTGGAAAAGACCCTGATACTGGGAGGGATTGGGGGCAGGAGGAGCAGGGGATGACAGAGGATGAGATGGCTAGACGGTATCACTGACTCGATGGACATGAGTTTGGGTGAACTCCGGGAGTTGGTGACTGACAGGGAGGCCTGGCGTGCTGTGCTTCATGGGGTTGCAAAGTGTCGGACACGACTGAGCAACTGAACTGAATTGAACTGAAACTCTCGTTAATTTTGATTTAGCAGTTTACTTTTTCTATTTGTGATTCAATATTTTTACAGGCCTTTAAAAATCCTGAAGGCCCCAGGCACTTTCTCCATAACACACAGTGGATAAAAAGGCTCTGCAAAAGGAAAGGCTTGCAGGACAGGGCATTATTCAAATGTAAACACTTTGATACATTTAAAAGTAATAGGAGGGTGTAATATACCTTTAGGAAGGAGAAATGTGTTTAAAGCAATATAATTACAAATACCATGCACATATCTGAGGGGTCAATATAGTCACCCACTCAGGCTGGACATGTGTCCTTAAAATGATTTTATGGTCAAAACCCAATTCTGATTAAAACTCAGAAAAAGATTTTTTAAAAGAAGGCAAATAAAGTAGGATCCAATTTAAATGGTTTCTTCCTTTGTTTTAACATATGTTCTGACTAATTTCATCTTCAATTCTTTAATTTAGAGATCATGACTTATCTATTCATTCATCAAATAGTTATTGAACTAATAAGTTCCAACATATCACTGTTTTGTGTCAAGCTTTGTGTTATATTTAAATTTGAGATGCTACCATATAATATCCATTACAGGAAGAAAAAGATTAAAAGGAGAAGTTCAACCTAGATGTGATAAATGGATCTTTGATACTACTTTGTACTTTAATAAGAAGAGTCATTAAGTCAGAGTAACAAAGTATAAAACTTAATCTTCGAGGCACTATAAAAAATCATAATCGTTACAAGATGACAAACTTTTACACTCTACGCAATGTTTAATGAAGTCAAAAGAAAATTGGTTATTCTATTTTTCAGTCATCTTTTTCTTTTTTTAGTCTGAGGTCTTTTATTTTTAACAGTAAAATGAACACAAAACAGTATCTGTAGAAAATATTATATGTAGCTAAAAAAGTAACATTGCTCCTAAAAACAATTTTAGGGGAAGGTCATGATTATGTTTTTTGAACAGTTAGCAAATTTCAGAGCTACATCTCCAAGGGTAAGTGTTTACCCCCTTTCTCACTTGTTTCTCTTTGAATTTATTCACAATGTTTAAACATCAAAGCTTAGGGTCTTCCCTGGCTCAGCGGTGGAGCCCACCTGCTAATGCAGGAGACATGGGTTTGAGGTTTGATCTCTGGTCTGGAAAGATCCTACATTTCGTGGAGCACCTAATAAGCCTGTGCACCACAACCATTGAGCCTGTGTTCCAGATCCCAGGAAGTGCAACAACTGAGTCCATGGGCAGCGGCTCCTGAAACCTGCGCACCCTAGAGCCCGTGCTCTACAGCAAGAGATGCCCTCCATGAGAAGCCTGTGCACTACAGCCAGAGAGCAGCGCCATTCTCCAAAACTAGAGAAAAGCCCTCGCAGCTAAAGAGACCCAGCATAGCCGGAAAAAAAAAAAATCGAAGTTTAACCTTACAGTCAAGAATCCTTCTTTTCATTTATTTGATCTTTGTGTGACACCCTAGCAGGCCCGTCTGGTCTTCTCTGGCGTTTACCTCTTGCTCTAACAAGTTGCATGAATGCTACCCTGCCTTGAAATAATCAACACTGATACTTTATATAAAAATCTTTCTAGGTGATCTTCAAATGAAAACAATGTAATTGATAAAAGTCAGTCAACAAACCCTTTTAAAGCAAACATTATGCAGAAGCCCTAGAGAAAATAACAAAAGCCTTAACCTCTTGTCACTATCTTAAAGAAATTTATGATCTGAACAGTTCAACATTTACTTTTTCAGATGTGATTATAAACTAAAGTAGCTTCCCAGATGGTGCTGGTGGTAAAGAACCTGCCAATGCAAGAGATGTAAGAGACGCAGGTTCAATCCCTGGGTTGGGAAGATAGGGCTTCCCAGTAAAGAATCTGCCTGCAATGCAGGAGACCCGGGTTTGATTTCTGGGTTGGGAAGATCCTCTGGAGAAGGAAATGGCTACCCACTCCAGTATTCTTGCCTGGAGAATCCAACGGACAGAGGAGCCTGGCAGGCTACAGCAAGAGTCGGAAATGACTTAGCAACTAAACCGCCAGCATAAACTAAAGCAACTCCATGAGCCACCTGTTAAACAGATTCCCTTGGTAAGCCTTCAGGCTTCCCGGGCGGTTCAGTGGTAAAGAATCCTCCTGCCAATGCAGGAGACATGGGTTCAACCCCTGGGTCAGGAAGATCCCCTGGAGAAAGAAATGGCAACCCACTCCAGTATTCTTGCCTCGGAAATCCCACGGACAGGGGAGCCTGGCATGCCACAGTGCATGGGATTGCAAAGAGTCGGATATGACTTAGCAACTAAACAACAACAGTAAGTCTTTTAAGAGCAGAAAATGTATGTACATATTATGCGCAATTAAAATTTAATGCCCTGTACTATGCCAGTGTCTACTATTTTCTTTTAAATAAATATTAAAATGCTTATATTTAAATTGATGAAAGTTATAGAAACGCTCATTTTTCTTAACAGCAAATAAACTCTGCATTGCAGTCTGTCTGCTTATCCATAATTCAGGATCCCAGCCTAAAACATTAAGCCCAAACAAGCACAAATATTGGCAAAGGTGAAATATTGAACTGCTACAGTAGGAGCTAATTTATGTCACAATCTGTGCACGCACTTTAATTTCCTAGCACTGGAAACAAAAACTAAGACAAAAAAAAACAGACAACAATTATGAATGTAAACTAAATAAGTATGAGAGAAAAGCCAAGGTGTCATTATTCAGATCTCCATACTTTTTACTAGTTATTTATGGAGCCGATATGACAATAAAACACGAGAGGGGGAAAAAAAAACAACACCTTAGTTACATGGATTATCTATCCAGGCAAAGTAATGAGGATTCTAGAAGAATGTTCTTATGGAACTGAACTTTGAAAATATTAATAGTAACTCTGATTCTATTTAAGTTAATAGAAATAAAAGAGTATATAATAAAAGAGTCGTGTCTCACTCTTTGCAATCCCATGAACTGCAGCCCGCCAGGCTTTTCTGCCCATGGGATTCTCCAGGCAAGAGAAGAAGTGGGTAGCCATTCTCTTCTCCAGGGGATCTTCCTAACCCAGGGATTGAACCCAGGCCTCCCACACTGCAGGCAGATGCTTTACCATCTGAGACACCAGGGAAGCCCAATAGAAATTTAATTTTCCTCAAAGAAATTTCACTCATTTGTCTTAATTGTCTGGGCAATAATGGTGGTCCCTCATTTATTAGGATCTTGGTCTTTGGTTTGGAGATTCTAACAGGCAAGAACAGTTAATCAATACCCTTGGCAGAAGACGGGTCTCCTCCATCAGAGGAGGCTGACTGTTCTCTGGGCTCAGAGCAACAGTAGGAAATAGTGAGAGCTAAGCTGAGGAGGAAACCTCTCTGGCTGAATCAGCAGAATTAACCGAGGAGATCAGTAGGTTAGCAGAGAAGTCCTCCTGATCAACTTTCCTTCCACCTCTCCCATTTGGCTTCCACTAATGCAGGTTAGATGGGTAGCATCTTATAGCTGAGCAGACCTTACATTTCACTGTCGCCAATTAACCTATTTTATGAAGTACTTGATGCTAAAAGTTAATGATACCTAGGGCAAAGGAATTTTCTCTCCTGAATTGTAAGATTTACTGTTTTAAATGTGTCAGGTACCCTTAAGACATGTTATAACTCTTATACTACAAAGAAAAAAATTATACAGCAAGTACAGTCCATTATGTAATAAAATGACTAGCTTTATACAGTACAGAATATATTAAAAAGTTAACATTCCTCCCCAAATTTGCATGATGAGCCCAATGTGGGACAAACCATCAGGCTCACATCTTCTCATCCAATTTTCTCTGTGACTACTGGGACAGTTTGTCATAAGACAGTGTTCACAGTTTTAGAAGCACTTTTTGGCTATTATCTCACTGAGCTTGACAACAGTCTTGAGAGGGCTACTGCTAAGTCGCTTCAGTCGCGTCCGACTCTGTGCGACCCCAGAGACGGCAGCCCACCAGGCTCCCCCGTCCTGGGGTTCTCCAGGCAAGAACACTGGAGTGGGTTGCCATTTCCTTCTCCAATGCATGAAAGTGAAAAGTGGAAGTGAAAGTGAGAGGGCTAAGCAAGGTAAAAACAGTCCACCTTTTGCAAATGGGGGTCCCTAAACTCATAGATGTGAATTAGGACATTTATCATCACAGGCCTAAGGTGGGGTGAGGGTGGGGCTCCAGGACTTTCCCACACTTCACTCACCTCTCAAGAAAAACCACTTATGTCCCCACCCACAAGAAGAAACAAAACACTGAGGCATCAGTACCCTTCTCTCTCCTCTCACCCCTAAACATTACCTTAATTAAATATTTTTACTGAACCAGTCACTATACAATATTATATATTATACGTATATAATAGTGACTCACAATTTTTAAAGGTAATACTCCATCTTCCTGATGGGAGGGATGGGCTGTGGGGAAAACTGGGTCTTGCTCCCATGGGCAAGACCATGCTTCGTAAATCCAATTTTCTGCTGCTGGGTGGGACTGTGCTCCCTCCCTGTAGTTTAGCCTGAGGCAGTCCAGCCCTGGAGTCTGCAGACTCTGAAGTGAAGTCGCTCAGTGTGTCTGACTCTTTGCGATCCCTTGGACTGTAGCCTACCAGGCTCCTCTGTCCATGGAATTCTCCAGGCAAGAATACTGGAGTGGGTTGCCATTTTCTTCTCCAAGGGATATTCCCCACCCAGGGATTGAACCCAGGTCTCCTGCATTGCAGGCAGACACTTTACTGTCTGAGCTACCAGGGAAATCCCTGCAGACTCTATGGTAGGGCTGATGGTGTCCTCCTTCAAGAGGACTTATGCCAACACGCCACGCCTCCCAAGACCACTGCTGCTATGCCCCGACCCCAGTGGCAGGCCACTGTCGACTCCATCGAGAGCTATCATAAAACACTGGCTAATTTCCCTGTGGGCTACAATACATCCTTGTAGATTACTTATTTTATACATAGTGGTTGTACCTTTTACTCTCCTAGCCCTCTACTGCCCCTCCCCTCTGCCCTCTCCCCACTGGTAGCCCCTAGTTTGCTCACTATATCTGTGAGTCTGCTTCTTTTTTGTTCTATTCATAGTCTGTTGCAGTTTTGTTGGATCCCACATGTAAGTAATATCCTATAGCATTTGTCTTCCTCTGTGTGATTTATTTCACTTAGCATAATGCCCTCCAAGTTCATTCTTGTTGCTGCACTACAAAAAGTAAACAAAATAAAACACGGAAGCATGTATTTTTCTCTCCTCTCATCCCCAACCACTACCTTAATAAAAGAACTTTCATTCAAACCAAAGTAAGTATAAAGAGTAGCGTGCTCATAGAACCATAATCTGATTCTGAATTGTTTTGAAATTTATTGCAATTTACTGAAATTTATAACTTTCCATTGTTGTCAATATGTATCTTATCCAGAGAAATTTCACACTTAATCACTCAAAGGATAATCTGCTTTATTACCTAATTATCTTCCTCACACTTCTGCTTATCAGTCCATCATTTTGAAGCTGAGGTTACTGAGGCACAAAATGGTTCAGCCTTTTGCACCCAGGCAGACATAGACAGTGGACTAGAACTCCAAGTTCAGTGTTCCATCCGCCCAAGAAAAGATACACTAACTTAAACTGCAGGCCCTTGGCACTGGACAGACCCAATCGGAGGTTTTTTCAGCCTGTGGAGGAGGTTTCTGCACATACTAAGCAACGATCAGTCTTTCATCCAATCAGGTTCTTTCCAGCAGGACAAGTGGGATTTTGCAATAGTCAATGTGAAACAAGGACCACTTGCACTGACGCATCACAAATCAGCCCAGGCAGACAAAGGCGGGTGGGGGTCACACGACTGCATCTGACTGCTTCAGTCAGGTTGCTGGTCTCTGTGCAGGCAAGGAGAACATTCAGCTCCACTGACCACCTGATTTTCTATAACTGGAAGCGTGTACCAGGTCATGAACACCCAGATGTAGTAGTTCAGTCTGTATTTGAAAGTCAAAAGTACCCAACTGGAAATGACCACAACGCACATTAAATGCATTATAAGCAAGGAAAGTTAGGCTTTCCCACTTAATGTGATGGCTATGGTGCCAAACCACATGCTCACTGGCTGGAGACATGAGAAAACCTAAAAGTCAAGCTACTGCATTATGTTCAAGCTCTTTTGACAAAGATTAGAGCAAAACCGTGCTAAGTATGGATATTTTTATATCCTTAAAATAGCCACGTGAAGCCTGAGAGAAGTGATGACTGTGACAAGCAGTATTTTTATATATGTGCCCATGATTTTTTTTATGATTCCAGGAATACACATATTAAAGATAATTCAGAATTAGAAATTCATCTATCAGCTGCCATAACATTTCACTGCTAACTCTCTTCTATAAAACAGTTTGCTGTCCGAGAAGGAACACAGGTAAGGGACGTGGTTCCATTCCATCCAGGCTACTAGTCATTAACCTCATCACATCACACGAGCCCTCTGGATCTCTTTGTCTCTTTTTACTTACAGACTTTCTAAATATCTAAGAGCTTTCTCCCTGGGATAAGCGAACCGCTTGCCTACAGCACACAGTTAACTGTTCACCACTGTCAGGGTATCCTCATCAGGGCCTTGTCACGGCGCTGCGTCTTCATCTCTTATTGAAGGATAGGTTGCCAATAACTTGGAATTCCCATATGGACACTGGACTAAGAGGCATTTCGGTCACGCTCACCCAGACACAAAACCAAAACAGGAGCTTTGTCTTTTTTTCTACTTAAAGAAGACGGCATCTTAAAAGAGCGTGGATACTAGGTTGAAAACACTAGGATAAAAGCCATCATTGTTATTCCCTTGCTGTAGTTTCATAAAATTGAATAAAAAGGCAAGCAAATTTGGAAAGAATCTGAGGTAAGTCAGTATTGCAAATTTAGAGCCTCTAATAAAATAAAACAAAAAACCGTCGAAGCCTTTCTTACCTTGCAGCCTCTGCATCACGTTGGCGATGTCCCGAGGGCCCCGCGAGGCTGCCCTGGAGGCGGCCATGGCTGCCCCGGAGGGTGGAACCACCACGGGAGACTCTGTGTCCGGCGGGGTGCGCCCCTAGACCACTCCAGAAAACATACTTGAAGTTCTCCAGTTCTTTCAAGTGGCAGACGATTGCTGAATCCCAGGCACTCACAGCAGTTCGGGAGGAAATCTCCCAGAGATCCAACCACTTCTTTTTCTTCTCTTGCTTTAAGACTGTCTTCTCAGGATGAACTCAGGATTCTGGAAACCAAATAGAAAAAAAGGTTCAATATTTTTCAAAAAATCAATATAGGTCACCCAAGTGCAAAAAGTAGAGCTATGCTTATTTAATTTGAAGAGATAATTCATTACCAAGTGAAATAACTAATGTAAAAATACTTAAAAATCTATAAAGTGGTAGGCAAATATGAGGGCTTCCCAGGTGGCTCGGAGCTAAAGAATCTTGCCAGTGCAGGAGATGCAAGAGGCGCAGGTTCAGTCCCTGAGTTGGGACGATCCCCTGGAGTAGGAAATGGCAAGCCACTCCAGTATTCTTGCCAGGAAAATTCCACAGACGGAGGAGTCTGGCAGGCTACAGTCCATGGGGTCTCAAAGAGCTGGACCCTACCGAGCACATCATCGCACAGGCCAAATGTGAGAAATTCCCATGATGCTTGGTAAAATAAACAAACACTTGAAACATACACAATAAATTTGGCTGCTAAAAGGAGAAGTGTTCGTGTTTTTCCATGTGTTTTTTTTAAGCTAGTCTTTTTTTCACCAATCTATGAAAATAAAAGTACTTTTACCCAAAACAGCAAGCATTTCTCAATATTCACAAGTTCTCTTATCTGGGCTGTTTTAGCCAGCTTTGCACACCTACTTTGTTTTGTCTGTACACTTTTCAGGAATGAGATCAGATCTTAGCTCCTAAAATGTGATGAACTGAAACAGGATAAATACAAAATCTGCTGTTCAATTGCTAAGTCTGATTCTTTGTGACCCCGTGAACTGCAGCATTCCAGGCCTCCCTGTTGAGTTTGAGACTCTGTCATTTAAGGAGACAAATGGGTTTGATTTTGTTTTTTCCTCTCCATAGAAAGATTCTAAAGTAAAGTGTAAGGCCATGGTGGGGTTGGGGGCTAAGAGAGAGGACATTTTTCTTCTAAACTCTTCCTGAATTCTCTGCTTTGGTCAAGTCTAATTCATCATGTTAGATGGGAAAGCAAAGAAGAAGTAGGAGACCAGTTGATGAAATCTTGACATTGAGACATGTACTTTGAACAAGGATTTCCTCACCCTGCTGCTGCTGCTAAGTCACTTCAGTTGTGTCCGACTCTGCGACCCCAGAGATGGCAGCCCACCAGGCTCCTCTGTCCCTGGGATTATCCAGGCAAGAATACTGGAGCGGGTTGCATTTCCTTCTGCAACGCATGCATGCATGCTAAGTCGCTTCAATCGTGTCTGACTCTGTGCGACCCTATGGACAGCAGCCCACCAGGCTCCTCTATCCACAGGATTCTCCAGGCAAGAATACTGGAGTGGGTTGCCATTTCCTTCTCCTTTCCTAACCCTAGGGTTGACTGAAGAAGAGGTCTTGCCATGAATAGGACAACTAATGACAGAAAGAAAAGGAGCGTGAAAAATGTACACAGAGAAAGAAATTTAACCAAGACGCCAAACCAAGGGGGCCAATGTGAACCTGACCCTTTTATAATCATACTCTTCTCTGGGCTGTGATGATGAAGGTGAAGAAAGGAAATACGGTGAGTCAGGGGAGAAGGGCAAAAAAAAAAAAAAAAAAAAAACCTGTAAAGAAACAGTTCCTCTGTGTGGGACAGTCCACTTTTAACAAGGAAATAAGAAGAGTCTGTAGGGCAATCAAACATCATAACAGGAATGTGTGGTCATAAAACCTGCAATATTTATGAAGAATTGGTTAAGTAAAACTGTAATTACAGATTACAACCGATTTTTAAAATGGCATTAATACTAGCATATGCTGGTACCTGAAAAAGCTGAGAGCATTGTTTTTAGACTACCACCTTAAAAAGGATATAAAACACTCTACCCTGCTGCTACCTTGCACATTTCTGGGGCCAGAAAGGTGGCCACTTAACAAGTTAGGAGGCTGCGATGCAGTGAACAGCGTTACCTCGTAAGAAGGTAAAGACGGATTTCTCCTGGCTACTTGCAAAGATACTGGAAGCAGGACCCAATATTTGGCAGCTTCTGAGCTAGAGAGGTACCTGTGTGTGGGCAGCTCCCCCAGGGATTCTTAGAGAAGAAATAATTACTACCAGCCAGCCCTCATCCATCAAGATCTTAGTCCTGCTGGAGCTGTGTGCCCATTAGTAGCCTCCATGTCCTGGGGAAAAGCATTCCACCAGCCCACATACCAAAGCTACCTTAATTTGAAGACTGATGGACAGTGAGCAATGCCTGAAGGATCTCACAAATGGCTTTCCTAAACTGTTACAAATTAAGGTTCTCCAAATACAAGATTATAACTTTCTGAAGTCTAGCTAGCTAGCTACAGATATACTAGGTAAAAATAAGGGAAGAAATTCATTTTAATTTAGCTACCCCACACCAGACCCTGCTCAGCACTGGACTTCACAGATGAAGACAAGGCCCCTACCATCAATCAAGAATTAGAGAATTAAAAGGGATTTCTTCATGCCATTGCCTTACAGATCACCATGCTCCTAGCTTTTCTAGATCATGTTCATCTTCTCAGTGAAGTAATACTGAAATAGTTCCCTCTCTCCCTCCCTCCCTGTTTCTGTCTCTGTCTTTATTTTGATACCACATTAATTTGAGACTCTGTCATTTAAGGAGACAAATGGGTTTGATTTTGTTTTTTCCTCTCCATAGAAAGATTCTAAAGTAAAGTGTAAGGCCATGGTGGGGTTGGGGGCTAAGAGAGAGGACATTTTTCTTCTAAACTCTTCCTGAATTCTCTGCTTTGGTCAAGTCTAATTCATCATGTTAGATGGGAAAGCAAAGAAGAAGTAGGAGACCAGTTGATGAAATCTTGACATTGAGACATGTACTTTGAACAAGGATTTCCTCACCCTGCTGCTGCTGCTAAGTCACTTCAGTTGTGTCCGACTCTGCGACCCCAGAGATGGCAGCCCACCAGGCTCCTCTGTCCCTGGGATTATCCAGGCAAGAATACTGGAGCGGGTTGCATTTCCTTCTGCAACGCATGCATGCATGCTAAGTCGCTTCAATCGTGTCTGACTCTGTGCGACCCTATGGACAGCAGCCCACCAGGCTCCTCTATCCACAGGATTCTCCAGGCAAGAATACTGGAGTGGGTTGCCATTTCCTTCTCCTTTCCTAACCCTAGGGTTGACTGAAGAAGAGGTCTTGCCATGAATAGGACAACTAATGACAGAAAGAAAAGGAGCGTGAAAAATGTACACAGAGAAAGAAATTTAACCAAGACGCCAAACCAAGGGGGCCAATGTGAACCTGACCCTTTTATAATCATACTCTTCTCTGGGCTGTGATGATGAAGGTGAAGAAAGGAAATACGGTGAGTCAGGGGAGAAGGGCAAAAAAAAAAAAAAAAAAAAAACCTGTAAAGAAACAGTTCCTCTGTGTGGGACAGTCCACTTTTAACAAGGAAATAAGAAGAGTCTGTAGGGCAATCAAACATCATAACAGGAATGTGTGGTCATAAAACCTGCAATATTTATGAAGAATTGGTTAAGTAAAACTGTAATTACAGATTACAACCGATTTTTAAAATGGCATTAATACTAGCATATGCTGGTACCTGAAAAAGCTGAGAGCATTGTTTTTAGACTACCACCTTAAAAAGGATATAAAACACTCTACCCTGCTGCTACCTTGCACATTTCTGGGGCCAGAAAGGTGGCCACTTAACAAGTTAGGAGGCTGCGATGCAGTGAACAGCGTTACCTCGTAAGAAGGTAAAGACGGATTTCTCCTGGCTACTTGCAAAGATACTGGAAGCAGGACCCAATATTTGGCAGCTTCTGAGCTAGAGAGGTACCTGTGTGTGGGCAGCTCCCCCAGGGATTCTTAGAGAAGAAATAATTACTACCAGCCAGCCCTCATCCATCAAGATCTTAGTCCTGCTGGAGCTGTGTGCCCATTAGTAGCCTCCATGTCCTGGGGAAAAGCATTCCACCAGCCCACATACCAAAGCTACCTTAATTTGAAGACTGATGGACAGTGAGCAATGCCTGAAGGATCTCACAAATGGCTTTCCTAAACTGTTACAAATTAAGGTTCTCCAAATACAAGATTATAACTTTCTGAAGTCTAGCTAGCTAGCTACAGATATACTAGGTAAAAATAAGGGAAGAAATTCATTTTAATTTAGCTACCCCACACCAGACCCTGCTCAGCACTGGACTTCACAGATGAAGACAAGGCCCCTACCATCAATCAAGAATTAGAGAATTAAAAGGGATTTCTTCATGCCATTGCCTTACAGATCACCATGCTCCTAGCTTTTCTAGATCATGTTCATCTTCTCAGTGAAGTAATACTGAAATAGTTCCCTCTCTCCCTCCCTCCCTGTTTCTGTCTCTGTCTTTATTTTGATACCACATTAAACTCACAGCGAACTTTAAAGTGAAGAGGAACTAAAGAGCCTCTTGATGAGGTGAAAGAGGAGAGTGAAAAAGCTGGCTCAAAACTCAACATTCAAAAAACTAAGATCATGGCATCCAGTCCCATCACTTCTTGACAAACAGAAGGGGAAAAAGTGGAAACAGTGACAGACTTTCTTTTCTTGGGGTCCAAAATCACAGTGGACCATGACTGTAGCCATGAAATTAAAAGACGCTTGCTCCTTGGAAGAAAAGCTATGATAAACCTAGACAGTCCATAAAAGGCAGAGACATCACTTCGCCATCAAAGGTCCATATAGTCAAAGCAATGGTTTTTCTGGTAGTCATGTAGGCATGTGAGAATTGGACCATAAAGAAGGCTGAGTGATGAAGAATTGATGCTTTTGAACTGTGGTGTTGGAGAAGATTCTTGAGAGTCCCTTGGACTGCAAGGAGATCAAACCAGTCCATCCTAAAGGAAATCGACTCTGAATATTCATTGGAAAGACTGATTCTGAAGTTGAAGCTCCAATACTTAGGCCACCTGATGCAAAGAACTGACTCAATTTGAAAAGACCCTGATGCTGGGAAAGATTGAGAGCAAGAGGAGAAGGGGATGACAGAGGATGAGATGGTTGGATGGCATCACTGATTCAATTACATTACTTTGAGCAAACTCCAGAAGATAGTGAAAGACAAGGAAGCCTGGCATGCTGCAGTTCATAGGGTCACAAAGAGTTGGACATGACTTAGCAACTGAACAACAACATTAAGCTCAGAATTTCTCTGTTTGAGTCCATCTTTAGTTCATGTACCTGGTGTTATTTCCACAGTATAACTAATACATTCTGAGTGCCAGAGTTCAGTGCTAGATAAACAGGATGAATACAACACATAACTTATTGTTTGAGAAGCTTAGAATATAGAAAAGATGATTCAACAAAAAATCATGGCTAAGTGCAAATACAGAAATGAGGGATATAAAGCATGGGTACTAAACCAATCTGGAGGTTCTGAGTGTATCCTGAGAGGGAACAGCTTCTGCCCTGAGCCTTGGTAAAGGTATTAGAGTTAATTAGGTGAAAAATATGGGATGCATTCCAGGCAGAATGAATAACTTAAGCAAAGGCATGGACACAAGAAACAGCTTGACCAACAGACAGACAGCGAGGGACTCGACCAGGTGACATTCTGGGGCTGAGGCTGGAGAAGGAGGGAGCAGCCAGATGGCTGAGTGCTCTGCTCAGAAGTAGGTTCTGATTCCCCAGGAGGCAAGAGGAAACCCCCGAGGGATTTTAAGCTGGAAGTGATCACATGTAATTTAGATTATTCTAGCTACATTGGGGAGCATGGTGGGCTGCCATCTATGGGGTTGCACAGAGTCGGACACGACTGAAGCGACTTAGGAGCAGCAGCAGCAGCAGCTACATTTTTAAAGGGTATATTTGAGGTTAACCACACAAAGCTCCAGGAAGATCAGCTGGGAAAGCATCTTAGGGACCCAGCTGAAACATGAAGAGAGACTGTACAGGATAGAGAGGGTAAAATCCAAAACATCTTAAGAAGGCCAGATATGCAGGACTTGGTGATTGGTTGGGGAGGGGAGATGGGAAGTGGGAAGTGGGGTCGTCAGGGAATCTTGAGGACTCTCAGGGTTCTGACTTGGGGTTCTGTGTGGGCCATGGTGCCATGGGCTGCGTTCAGCACTAGAGCGGCTGTGCAAGTTATTATTTCCCCAAACTCTGCCTTTCATGCCCTCACATTCTTGCTGGGCAGTTTCTTAATGACTCCTTCACACTCTCAGCTAATCTAGCCCAAAGGCTTCCTGGACCCATCACCCACACTGCCTGTGAAGCCACAGCACACTTTCAGCAACTCCCTCCATTCCTTCTGCATCGACAATCCACACTCTAATAAGAGCGATTCATCTTATATCCCTCACCAATGAGTCTCGTCTCCCTCTAACCAGGCTGTGAAACTTTTGTAGGCACAGAGATCACAACTATCATTGCTTTGACATCCTACCCATTGATATCAACTAAATCCCTGAACACATCCTAGCCCCTAAAATATATTTCTATTTTATTGAACAATGTTCACATTACTTTACTTCTGCAGGACAACCCCCAGAAAACTTGTTCCTCCCTACAGTGAAAGATGTTGATGCAACATCCTTCCCTTTTTGGGCATGAGATTAAATATTTTGCTTTCATCATTCATGTACACACATTATTTCCTATTTTGTGAAATTCTGATATTCTTGCTTTTTACTGATGCTTAAATTTAAAGGGGAAAATATGCCCCTTTAATTTGATAAGAAATTTCAAAGGAATCAAGCAATGATCATAAAAGGAGGTTTTACAAGATATGTGTTTGGGAGGTTAAAAGATGTGAGTTTAAACTTTGCTTTGCTCTGATTGGGCTTCCCTGGTGGCTCAGACTATAAAGAGTCTCCCTGCAAGGCAGCAGACCTGGGTTTTGTCCCTGGGTTGGGAAGATCCCCTGGAGAAGGGAATGGCAACCTATCCAGTATCCTTGCCTGGAGAATTTCTGGGACAGAGGAAATAATTCATGGGATCCCATAGAGTCGGACACAGTTGAGTGACTAACACTTTTTTCTGACAATCTGGATGATTCTGAGCTGGTTCTGTGTAGGGAGGTTCTCAGCCACGTCCTCAACAACCCCCTGACATGTGGAAGATAGTCTGCAGAAAGGCACAGACTCTGGACTAAAAAGACATGGAAGTGACTATTAATTCTGCCTCTTCCTGCCCATGTGGGCATGATCTACAGAACTAGAACATCAGAGGGAGGTCCAGCACCATCAGTGAGCTCACTACCCCCAGGGTAATTAACAGCTTTTAATTGGGTGCAATATACTGTAGAGGGTAGAGGAGGAAGAGGTGGAAAGGGTTGGGAAGAGAGAATTAGAGAGACATTGATGGGTCATGGACCAATTAATAGTCCTGAGACCATCTCCAAATCCTCTCTAGAGAAGGAACTAAGGTTACAAAGTGGCAAGCAACATCCACTCACCACAACATACAGGTGAGATTCCTGTACTGATTATTTCATACAGAAATGCATTGAGAATTCACATGTAAAGGACACACTGGTACTGGGTAAACAGCAGTAAACAAGATAGAGGTTGTGTTCCAGAGGGAAAGATGATATAAACAGCATTACAACAAAGTAGGTCATGTATTGTACTGGAAAAATGCAGGGTACTGTGGGAGCAAAGAGAACATCCAATCAATACCATCTGCTGCATTTATCGTGTGGACTGCAGAGGGAATTTAGACTATCTGCTATCTGAACAGTGGGCTCTTCTTAACCCCGACACCTGTGAAAAGCACAGGACTGAATCATCACAACTTGACTTTTCCAGTCTCTAAGCAGAATGGACAACTGACTGCTAAAGCAGTCTCCTGTTTGTGCTATTAAAAAAGAATTCAGTATCATCTCTGAATATCCACTGGAAGGACTGATGCTGAAGCTGAAGTTCCAGTACTTTGGCCACCTGATAAGATGAGCCAGCTCATTAAAAAAGACCCTGATGCTGGGAAAGATTAAAGGCAAAAAGAGAAGAGGGTATGCAGAGATGAGATGGCTAGATAGCATCACCAACTCAGTGGACATGAATTTGAGCAAACTCGGGGAGACAGAGAAGGACAGGGGAGCCTGGCCTGCCGAAATTCATGGGGTCACAAAGAGTCGAGCACAACTTAGTGACTGAACAGCAACACCAGAAGAAACACTGCTAAGCCACAGGACTATACCCTCAGGCAATGTAACAAGTTTTTAAGTATTAGGAAACTACAGCAGAAAGTTACAACCTCTGCAACAACCAGAAATGATATGGCTCATTTCTAGGTGAAAAAGATGAACTGAGACCATAGAATATACACAGATTCACAACTGTATGTAGCACTTCATTAGCTGTCTCAATATGTACAACAGCACTCCTGTTAATACTTCCCTGGTGGCTCAGACGGTAGAGCATCTGTCTACAATGCGGGAGACCCGGGTTTGATCCCTGGGTTGGGAAGATCTGCTGGAGAAGGAAATGGCAGTCCACTCCAGTACCATTGCCTGGAAAATCCCATGGACAGAGGAGCCTAGTGGGCTACAGTCCATGGGGTCGCAAAGAGTCGGACACGACTGAGTGACTTCACTTTCACTCCTTGTTAAAATCCACTATTAAACAAAAAATTTTAAAACCTAATAAATACACTTCAACATCCTCTTCTATCAGTCCTTAGCCGGAGTGAGTCACATAGTGTCTAATTTTACATTTAATTATTGTTTTTCTCTATGCATCCTTTAGTTATGGTACTAATTAATGAATACCAAGACAGCTAAATAGCTGGGGAAAAGAGGGATATCCTGTAGTCAGTGCAAATATATTACTAACATCTGTGTACTGGCTATCAGTGTGTAGTGCCAGTAATTATTCACTGTTATGAACGTTACACCTCCCCCTGAGATGGCTCAGTGGCAAAGAATCCACCTGCCAATATTGGGAGAGGTGGGTTCGATCCCTGGGTTGGGAAGATCTCTGCGGAAGGAAATGGTAATCCACTCCATTATTCTTGCCTGGAGAATCCCATGGATAGAGGAATCCATTGAGTTACAAAGAATCAGATATGATCAAGCACCCATGATTCATGAATGTTACAGGGTAAAACACAAAAATTGGTCTTGTCCTTGGAAGAACAAAAATACGCAGAAATAACTAAAAAAAGTACAGAGCTGATGTGCATGACAGATACTATTATCGTAATTGAACTTTTTTCGGTTCGCCTGGAGTGTAAAATCCCGCCCAGAGATATCTGCTCCCTTCCTCCCCAGCTTGGCTAGAGGCTAGACTGCACTTTGTGCCAAACAGAAGGTCTCACTGGTTTAGACCACAAGGAAGGACACATTGAACACTTTTAAGAGAAGATAAGCAGATTTCCTCAAAGGGGAGTCTTGGGTCCTGCAAGCCTGCTGTTCAGACCACAGGGTGTGGCTGCAGTCTTTAGGCTGGTGCCGCCTGCCCTGCAGGAGAAGTTGTCACCAACCTTGCCCAGTCATGGGCTTCTTACATCCGGTTTCAGTGACACCTCCCTTCACCTCCAAGTAGCTGTGTGGGCTGCATAATTATCAGAAGCCAGGTCCTACTGCAGCACCCTCCCCACTGAACACAGCAATTCTTGAACATTTTTAAGCAGCAAACCACCTTTTCCCAATCTTTACTCCTTTGCAGAGAAGAATCAAGTGAGGGAAAAAGAAAAATCTTACAACAAAAAAAGAAATAAACCATTTTGTGAAGAAATCATTAGTTAAGACAGATAAAAGTGAAGCTCTAAGGTAATAACTGAGCAAGTATTTCCAAAGGCTAGCAATATTATTAGCTGAGTCAGTCTGAGGCTGTGCCTTTATCTTCTGTGTGAAATAAATATATTCAGTTAGCATTGATTGGTCACTTTTGTTCTCAATTTGCCACAAAGTAATAAACAGACTAAAAAATGCAAGACAAAATAGCAATGTTGCTTTATGACACCTTTCTGGTGATGTCAGGAACTTTTTATCCACCCTATTAATCTTTTTGCTCATGGAGAACAGCAAGCTTCTCCAAGAGCAATCCTCATGACTCATGGTTAAGTCAGCATTTTATACAGATGGGGGTCATATTAACAACCTTTGCTTAGTCGAAAATTATCATACTTTCTCTTGCACAAGCCTGGCTCCTGCATACAAATGCTTTCTTTGGAAAAGTGTATCTCAGATGAAGACAAAAATAGACAAGCATTACGGAAGAGGGAGGAAAAAAAATCATTCATTCTGAACTTTCTTAACATGCACAGAAAAATTTCAGATGCATACAGGTTTTCTATCCCTAACCGAAAAGCTCAGAAATGAACATTCTAGGATGCTAAACGTCACAGCTGGTGTCTCCCCACTGCCCCGCACGTCCTCACCCCTCCAGTCCACGACCCCCACCCCGCACGCCTGCTGAATCTGACTCTATTTATGAAAAAAGGGCCTGAACTTGAAGCCTTTCAGATCTGTTATCCCAGACAGCCCTCCAAACCCCGTTTCTCAACCGGATTTCTTTCCCTGATAGCTAATAGCTGCTTTATTTTTCATTATTTTCGTGCCCTTTGCCATACACCTGCCGCTCGGCGAACCACCATTTCACAGAACTCCCTCTGGCAGTGATGCAAAAAATCTGTCTGAAACGTGTCTTTCTGGAAAGGAGATGAAAGTTATCTTGCCCTCTAGCGTAGGCTCCGCCTGCCTGCCATCGCAGGCGACAGCTGGAGTAGTCTGAAGCCCCGGCCTCCTCGGTTCTGCAAGCCCCCGGGGTTGCGCTACCCATGTCCCCTCCCCCAGCCCTTCCTAAAATAGTCAGTGGAGGAAGGGAGGCTCCTGGAATTTGTTCAACGCCCTACATCTCCCATCTGATAGTAGCAGGAGCCCCGACCATCGCAACAAGAGGGCGGCTGCCTTTTGCTTCTGCATCTCTGGACCCCGGGAGAAGTGCCACAAGCCGAAATGTCAAGTTGGGGTGGGGGGGGCGGATATTAATAGGGGTATGTACGTAGGAGATGCTGGCAGGACGCCCCCCACTCCGTATCTCCCTGAGTACCACACACGTAACACACCACCGCCACCATCACCACCTTCTCCCTCCCGTTAAGCACGCACGACCGGAGCCTGCAAGTGCAAACTTGCTTACAATCTGGCTGCAATTTGTTCGGCTGGCACCCAAAGCCTCTCTCTTACCTTCTCTCTCTCGGGCTCGTCCAGGTGCCGGGCAGCGCAGCGAGCGAAGCCGCGGCGGCCGGGCGCGCTGGGGGCCGGCGCGGTGGCGGGAGCCGGGGCGCGCGGCTGCGGCGCTTTGCGGGGCGCCGGGCGGCCCCGGTGACCGAGGACGGCACGCCGGGGGCCGACTCCCCGGCCGGTGGCGGCTCGCCCGCCGCGCGCTCCCGGGCCGCTCGCACGCTCACTCACTCCTGCGCCCAGCAGCTCCGCGACTCTGCCCTCCCTCGGCGAGCGGGTCCTCCTTCCGGGTGCACCCGAGGAGGAGGGGGGTTCAGGCCTCTCCCCACGACCCGCCACCCCCCGCCCCGGCCCCCCGCACTGGGGTTCGGCGAGGGAAGGTCGGGGAGGCTCCCGACGCGGCCCGGGCGCCGCCACGCCCCTCCCCGCGCCCCGCGCCCCGCGCCCGGGATGCGCTGGTCCCCGGCACCGCTGGGGGCAGGCGCCCAGGCTCCCTCCCCGGCTTCCCCTACCTCCTGGAGATGCTCGGCCGCCTGCAGCGCCTTGCCTTAGCGGCAAAGGCTTTCCGCCGCTGTCTTTCTCGGGGAGCCTTTCCACCCGGTCCACCTCCCCGGGGGTCGAGGAGGAAAGAAATGGCCGAGAGCGCCAGGAAGGAGATGCTCTGCCCCGGCTGCTAACTTTTGCTTGGGATTTCCACCGCCCGACTGACCTTTCAGGGCAGAACCTATCTTGAAAGGCTGGGGAGGTTCGCTGATGGTCCCAGGAAGGAAGTGATGCGGTTCACTGAGGACATTTCTCTGGCTCCTTTTCAATCAACTTTCGAAAAAGATCCTAACGGCTGACCTCTTCCGTAGCATGCAATTTTAGGGAGACGGGCCAGACTATATAGGCTTTTGTTCTTGTGGTTTATAAAGCTTCGGTTTCCTGAGGAGACACCCGACCTCTTAATGATGTTTCTTCTCGGTTATTCGTCCAGATGACGCTGGAGAACTGCCTTCAGGCTCTTCCCTCGCGCTCTCGGCGAGTCTGTTATCAAGGCCTTCTCAAGGTGTCGAGGAGATCCTGGGGTTGCCGGGTAGCCTCCTGAAGAGTTTATTTTGTTGTGGTTTTATGGTCTCCAAGCAAAGTCAAACACAGCCTCTCTTCACCAACAAGGAAGCCCAGGTCCAACAGGACTGCGGGCAACTCAAATAATGACAGCTTTGTTGCAAGAATCTTAATAATTACTCTCTCGAATTTTCAATCTGAACAAATCGTTTTTCCCGTTATCTACATTGGCAGAATGGGAGGCTGGAGCTTTTCAGTGGATGAAGTTTTCCCTTGCCTGCTGCCTTCCCTAGCTCACTGCCAACACTTCACTCTCTAGCTTTGCATTTTCTTCAAAGGCTTTCCCTTCTGGATTCTAACAAAATAATAGTATCTGAAATGAATCTAGTGAGTTAATCTGACATGTTTCCTTGTGTTTACATATTTTGGAGACCAAGGAATGAATCTCACTCTGCCCTCCCTCGGCGAGCGGGTCCTCCTTCCGGGTGCACCCGAGGAGGAGGGGGGTTCAGGCCTCTCCCCACGACCCGCCACCCCCCGCCCCGGCCCCCCGCACTGGGGTTCGGCGAGGGAAGGTCGGGGAGGCTCCCGACGCGGCCCGTGCGCCGCCACGCCCCTCCCCGCGCCCCGCGCCCGGGATGCGCTGGTCCCCGGCACCGCTGGGGGCAGGCGCCCAGGCTCCCTCCCCGGCTTCCCCTACCTCCTGGAGATGCTCGGCCGCCTGCAGCGCCTTGCCGAAGCGGCAAAGGCTTTCCGCCGCTGTCTTTCTCGGGGAGCCTTTCCACCCGGTCCCCCTCCCCGGGGGTCGAGGAGGAAAGAAATGGCCGAGAGCGCCAGGAAGGAGATGCTCTGCCCCGGCTGCTAACTTTTGCTTGGGATTTCCACCGCCCGACTGACCTTTCAGGGCAGAACCTATCTTGAAAGGCTGGGGAGGTTCGCTGATGGTCCCAGGAAGGAAGTGATGCGGTTCACTGAGGACATTTCTCTGGCTCCTTTTCAATCAACTTTCGAAAAAGATCCTAACGGCTGACCTCTTCCGTAGCATGCAATTTTAGGGAGACGGGCCAGACTATATAGGCTTTTGTTCTTGTGGTTTATAAAGCTTCGGTTTCCTGAGGAGACACCCGACCTCTTAATGATGTTTCTTCTCGGTTATTCGTCCAGATGACGCTGGAGAACTGCCTTCAGGCTCTTCCCTCGCGCTCTCAGCGAGTCTGTTATCAAGGCCTTCTCAAGGTGTCGAGGAGATCCTGGGGTTGCCGGGTAGCCTCCTGAAGAGTTTATTTTGTTGTGGTTTTATGGTCTCCAAGCAAAGTCAAACACAGCCTCTCTTCACCAACAAGGAAGCCCAGGTCCAACAGGACTGCGGGCAACTCAAATAATGACAGCTTTGTTGCAAGAATCTTAATAATTACTCTCTCGAATTTTCAATCTGAACAAATCGTTTTTCCCGTTATCTACATTGGCAGAATGGGAGGCTGGAGCTTTTCAGTGGATGAAGTTTTCCCTTGCCTGCTGCCTTCCCTAGCTCACTGCCAACACTTCACTCTCTAGCTTTGCATTTTCTTCAAAGGCTTTCCCTTCTGGATTCTAACAAAATAATAGTATCTGAAATGAATCTAGTGAGTTAATCTGACATGTTTCCTTGTGTTTACATATTTTGGAGACCAAGGAATGAATCTCAAATTGCAGAAACTGGTTGTGTCAGGGAGTCGGGCCTGGAGAGGGTGGTGTCGGGGGTCACTCTGAACATATCCTCTGCCTCAGGGTGACACTCTGCATGGCTGCCCAGAACACCTTGTCGAGGTGACCATAGCTTAGCCATGCAGTTGCCACCCTCTGCCTGTATATGACTGGACCGAGATCCAAGCTGGAGGCCTGTCACTCAGGAGAGGGTGAGAAGGCAGCTGAGCTCCTCCTTGCCGTCTGTGCTTTCATCTAACCAACTCACTCACCAACTGAAACTCTCTCCCTAGACTTAGCTGCTCTTCTCCCAGAAGCAGATAGGCAGGAGCCTAGGGCTTTCTGGCTGGCATTGGTTGCCTGATGAACTGAATGTCCACTCTCAGCTCATTTTTATCCTCCACCAAAGGACTAAGTACATCATCGACTTTTGGGAAAGGCTTGTCTTTTTTCATAAACCCCAGAGAAGTGTGCTGTAGCTTCATTATTCGACTATGTTGTTGAAACACCTACCATATCCCGAATATTGTCCTAACCTTTGGAGCCACAATGGTATATAAATCCAAACCTGGTCCCTGCCTTCACTGAGCTTCCAATATAATCAGGAAGAGAGACATTCATCAAAAAAACATGCAAATAATTATAAAACCCCAGCTTCCAAAAGAAGGCAAACACTTTGAGAACCTCCAGTGAAAGGAATCAATTTAGTTTAAAGATCAGAAAGACTTTGCTAAGGAAGTGACTTTTGAACTGTGAGCTGCAGGGAAAGAAACTTGAACTAAGAGGAAGGCAGATGGACTGGGGTCTAGAGTAACGCTCTTGGGCAAAGGATCCATGGAAGAAAAGCACATGGTGCTTTTGAAGAAGTGGAAACACATGGGACTGCAGAAGAGAAAGCAAGGGAGAGAACAGGAGCTTCAGGGGAAAATGGGTCCCTTGGGACTCAAAACAAAGTGAAGGGCAGATTGTGGATGTCTTAAACACCAGCCCAAAGAGATGGATCATTAGGGGAAGTCTTTACAGTGTTCTAAGTAGTGCAATGTGATAACACTTAAGTCTTGAAGCTTTTCCTTTGGCTACAATATGGAAAACAGATTAGAAGTGGGGCCAAAATGCGTAAAAGTGGATCAGTTAGGAAGTTGTAATCTTTTAGAAAGATCATAGCCCTCATCATTACGGTGATGGTGGTGGTAAAAGTGCGTGGGTTCAAGCGATGTTTAATAGATAAAAAGTGTGTGAGACATAAGGTCATGTGTGGCAGAAGGAAATCATAATAGTATAAAGTCTTGGATTTTGAAACAAGAAAGGCCTGAGCTTATGTCTCAACTACATAATTAACTACCTGTGTTAATTTTAGCTAGTAACTCAACCTCTCACAAGTTCAGACTTTACAAACCCATAATCAGGATTATAACAGTGTATCTCACAGGGCTATTGTGGGGAGTAAATGAGCTAATATTGGCAAGATTTCATAGTTCAGAGCCTGGTGAAATCAGGAAGTGTAATATAGTTAATGCCATTTTTATAGTTATAGATATTATTGCCATGATTCTAGATGTTTCTAAAGTTGGCAAATAAAGGAAATACTGACTCTGCTTTGCAACAGGCTGATTGGACTGATTGCAATGAGTACACCAGTTTCTGAGAGCAGCAAAATAGAACCCATGGGGCCATCATCGGCTGAGAGAGAGCAGTCTGGGAAGCAACTTGATTTCCTGCCCCCATGGAGCTCACGGTCTGTCCTCCTCATCTGTCTATTCTTCAGACCCTCTAAGTTTACACAGAATCCTATTCCTAAGCATCATGGCAGCAGGGCCACCAATACCTCTTCTCTGCATTAACAGGAGGTGGAAAACAACAGCAAAAAAGTGCCAACTGGTTTCAGTTCAGCATTGTCCCAATGGCCACATCACTGTGTTCCCTGTATTTGTAAAATAAACCCCAATGGCCAAATGAAATCAACAGTGAATCCCTTATATGACTATCCTTTCCCTTTTATGTAATTGTGTTAATACCACGGCAAAGATTTACCACAATTAAATATGTTGTTGATTTATTGAAAGCAGCAAGCCAGGGTCTTACCAGTGGTACATCTTTCCGAGATGTGCACAAGTGAAATTCAATAAGCAGGCCTCTTCTTCCACCTGCTTCCATTAGTCTTAAGTCCCTTCAAAACAAACTTCTATGCACAGTGCAGGGAAACACGAAGCAAAATGGCTCTTGCTTCTTAAAGGTGAAGGGGCTTTGCATTGTCTTGACGCTGTCAGTAATGGTCTGCTTGGGTTAGGCAGCCCCTTGGTGGTAATTACCTCTGTGGAGTTAGTACAGTCTGCTAAGCAGTGGGGAAGGGCAGACAGGGAAGGAGGAAGGGGTTTACCTGAAGGAAAGCTCAGGAGAATCTGGGGTCCAAAGAACTAGGATTCAACCAAATCTGCCGAAATGCCCCTTTTGCAGTTCTCAACAAGGGCCTTCACTTTCACTTGAGAGGCCTAGCAAGGCTTACTTTACATTATAAATTTGCAAGCTGCAGCAAATTTAGGTCTATCTGATTTTTCGCTCTTCCAGCATTGTAATAACTGTAAGGGTAAGAGTTCTAGAAGCTACCTGCCTCTGACCATGCCTTGATCTAACATTGTAAAGTTTCTAAACTTATCTTTTTCTTTTCTTTATGGTCTTCATTGTCAGAAGTAACTGACCCGTACCATAGTTCTCCTAGCTCTCTTTCCTACTGCAATATTCCACGACAGTAGCCAAATTGGTCTCCAAATTCTTTTCTTCAGTAGGCCCTTAATTTCCAGTGTTAATTTCTTCCTCCCTCCTTGTGATGTGTCTTTAGAATTCCTGTGTGCTGTGAAATCATATCATCCTTCATCCCTGTATGTGAACCCAAGCAGGTCAACTAACCAGTTTGAGATTCTCACCTTTGAAGGTCTGGACCATGGCATGGCATGAAATAGTGTGTCAGCCAGGATTCACTAAAGAAAAGTCAAGGCAGCTTGAGGTTTTGAAACAGGGATTTAGTTGTTCAAAATTTTTGCTGAGGCTGGGTGAGGTGAAGTTGTTGAGTCGTGTCTGACTCTTTGTGATCCCATGGACTGAAGCCTACCAGGCTTCTTTGTCCATAGAATTTTCCGGACAAGAGTACTAGAGTGGCTTGCCATTTCCTTCTTCCTTTGTCTTTCATTGCACCTGCCATTGCAGGTGCAATTCAGACCTCGGTGACTCACTGCTGCCACCTAGAGGTCAAGGTGCTGCAGCAAATGGCTCGCAGCATCACAACCGCCTCTGCTCTGACGCCTGGTGATGGAGCGTGGTGTCAATCACGGTAGAACTACAGTCGTAGCTGCTGGAGGGCCAATTTCTCCACGTTCCATTTGCCTTTCAAGTCTCGCGTGAGAGCACTGGCAGAATGTATATTTCATCCACCCCACCCTTCCCCAGGAAAGAGCCTGGGAAATGTAATCCCCATACTTGCAACCTCTGAGATGCAGGGAGAGTGCATAGAACGGACAACGAAGATTGTTTTCCAACAAACAGTATTCAGTACAAACACAGACTTGGAAAGAAAAGCAAACTTATATTTAAATTATAACTTATGGGAACTCCAGTTTAAAACATTGAGTCTTTTAAATCTGTTAATTCTCATATTGATAGTATTTTGGAATTTCAAGAGCTACAATTTTAAGACTGTTTTTTAAAAGAACACAAAAAATACATATCTGATGAATTTTAAGATGACATCTACCCAGTGTAATCTTGTTGCTTTCTCCCCATTGTTCCTACAAGAGCTGTTCTTCTTAGACCAGGGTTGTCTCTCCCCAGCTTTAACCATACACTCCCATGATCATGGCCTTGATTTTGTCACTATCAATAATAACAATCATTTGATACTGATAATCTCAATGTTAACACTCCGCTCTCTGACTGCTTCCTCTTTTGTTTTCAGCCCATTTATTTTTCTACTTCAATTCCAGGAGTTTCTCAGCTAAATAGGACCTTATAGCCCCTGATAAGGCCACTGCCGGCCCTTATGATGACTTTGTGTTAGAGAGGGAGCCTTCTTCAAGATGTTTCAGTTCATTCTTTTGTAGACTATTATAATGGGCCATTTTGTAAGAAGTAAAACCATTACTGTCTGCAGATGACATGATATATTAGATAGAAAATCCTAAAGAGACCGCCAAAACACTATTAGAGCCAGTTACATGCCAAAGAATCAAACTGGAATGCCATTTGCACACCATATACAAAAATAAACTCAAAATGGATTGAAGACCTAAATGTAAGACCCGAAACCATAAAACTCCTAAAAGAAAAAGAAGCAGTAAGCTCTTTGACATCTCCCTTCATAGTATTTTCAGAGATACCTCTCCTCAGGCACGAGGAACAAAAGCAAAAATAAACAAATGGGCCTGCATCTAACTAAAAAGCATTTGCACAGTGAAGGAAACTGTCAACAAAGCAAAAAAGTTGTCTACTGAATGAGAGACGATATTTGCAGTGTGATTTACAATAACCAAGATATGGAAGCAACCTAAGTGTCTGTGGATAGATAAATATATAAATATATATTTGTAAATATAACATACATACACACACAATTATTCAGTCATAGAAAAGAAAGAAATCCGGCCATTAGAAACAACATGAAAGGATCTAGAAGGTATTAACCTAAGTGAAATAAGTCGGTCGAAGAAGAACAAATGCTGTATGATTTCACTTGTATGCAGAATCTAAAATGTCAAAACAAGGGAATAGCATAGCAAAACAGAGTAGACTCACAGAGAACAAACAAGTAGTTGCTAGCGGAAAGGGAGATTAGAGGATGAGTGAAAAATAGGTGAAGGAGATTAAGAGGTACAGACTTCCAGCTACAAAATAAATGAGTCACGAGGATGAGATGTACGGCTTGAGGCATATAGTCAATTTTATTGTAATATCTTTGTGGGGGGATATAGGGTAACTAAACATATCGAAGTGATCATTTTGTAATGCATAGAAATGTCAAATCATTATGCTGTGTACCTGGAACTAGCACAGTGCTGTAGATAATTTTATTTCAATTTTTAAAAAATACATAGGACTTCCCTGCTGGTTCAGTGGCTAGGAATCAGCCTGCCGATGCAGGGGACATGGGTTCAGTCCCTGTTCAGGAAGATCCCACGTGCCACAGGGCAAGGAAGTCCTTGCACCACGACTACTGAGTCCGTCCACCCTGGAGCCTGTGCTCTGCAACAAGAGAAGCCACCACAATGAGAAGCCACGCACCACGACCAGAGAGTAGCCCCTACGCACCGCAACCAGAGAAAGCGCACACGTAGCAACAAAGACCCAGTGCAGCCAAAAATAAAAATAAATAAGTAAATATGTAAACACTGGCAAGCAATGAATCAAAATGCCAATTATGCTTATATGTGGGGAGTAGGGATTATGGGTGATTTTTTTTTTTACTTTATTTTGTATGTGTTTTTAGTTATCAGAAGGGCTTCCCAGCTGGCACTAGTGGTAAAGAACCTGCGTGTCAATGCAGGAGATGTAAGATACATGGGTTTGATCCCTGGGTCAGGAAGATCTCCTGGAGGAGGACATAGCAACCCACTCCAGTATTCTTGCCTGGAGAAGCCCATGGACAGAGGAGTCTGGTGGGCTACAGTGCATAGGGTCACAAAGTGTTGGTGTGAAGCAACTTATCATGCAGTTATCAGAAATGAACATATATTGCTTGAAAAATTAGAAAGAAAATGACAAATGTCGTAAAAGACACTTTTGAAGCAAAGCAAGACATTTGAGTACCATCTGCCAGATAATTATTATAATAAATATACAAATAAGATTTCAAATATGAATAGCATCCAGTTATAAGGGGTATCCCTAGGTATATAGAGAGCATAGCCTCTATCAGTCATATGTGGCACCTTGTGACTGTTGATCCTACCATTTTTTTTTCATTGCCCACCATCCCTTTTATGTTTATCCCTCTTAAAATGATTTCAATTTCTTATTTTCCTTGCATTTATCCTTAACTACCTTTCCTCTCACTTTCTCCTACTCCCTTGGCTGAATCACGCACCTTGCCTGTTTGGTGCCGGCACTCAGCGTGCTGAGTATGGCTGGAGAAAAATCCAGTCATACTGACTGTTCTTTGCATGTATGATCACAGAACCACATACCCCTGAATACTCTGCTTCTCCGATCAACACATTCTCCCACTTCCCTATACAAATTTCATACATTTCCCATTCCCACAAACTTCCAACAGTCTTCCCCACATCTAAGTTTTCAACTGCCAACCTTTCTTCTTATTTCTCTTGACCATCTTAAGCAATCCAGAGAATTTCCGTAAGTTTCCACTGACATCTGCACTATTTGCATCAGTGATTTATATAATATTCAAACTTGTCTGCTATTGTTACACAAGAGTTCCTCAAGCTCCTCGATAATGCAGTTCCTCCACTTACATATTCAATCCATCCTTCTTGCCAACAATACTTTCCTCTCTTCCCAGAATCATTTATTTTTTTTTTCTTGTTCTTTCTCATCAATATGGAAACATGCTGCTATTTATCTCATACTAAAAAAAAACAAAAGACAAAAAAACCCTTTTGATTACCATTTGAACTCTAAATACTACCCATTTCTTTCCTTATTTTCAAGGGTTGGCTGTATTCACTGTTGGCCAATTCTCTCCCCCGACTTGCTGTGAGTTATCTACCTTATTTGGTTTACTAGTCACTTCTTTTCTATGTAAGATTTTAAAGATTCATCATTCTACCTGAACTTTCTATCCTTCTTTCCACTTTATTTTTTTCTTCTGGCACTTAACACCAGCACTGTGTGTATATTCCCTTACTTATCTAGTTTATTTTCTGTCTAACTGCTACAAAGGCAGATATTTTGTCTATTAACCCTTATATTCTTAGCTTTTAAAACAGATGAATAAAAGGTAGCTCAGTAAGTATTTGCTGAATAAATAAATGAATAATATATCAATTTCACTATGCATTATGAAATTCTACAAATCATCAACTATACTGTTACAATACTATCAATCTACATTTGGAAAATTGTTACCCAAACCTCCAGGGTATCCAGGTCCTCAGTGGGCCATCAGCACAGAATAACCCATGTTTCAGATGTTGATTTTCTCTCTTTTCAACTCTCCATCCTATCTTTTCTTTTCTTTTTTGGAGTAGAACAAAAAGTGCTACTCCAAAGCACTCTGGTCACTGTACGTTTGGCTCTATTTGGGTATATAGTTTTATGCCTGCCATGGATCCTGATAAGTGACATCTCTGAAATCCCCTGATAAATTCACTTCAATTTTGTGCTTTTTTTTTTTTTATAGCATTATTCAATAATATCAAATATAGGGAAACCGATGGGTAATTTATGTGTTTTTGTTTTAAATACATGAAGTACGGATTTGTTTGATCTGAATATTGAGATGCATTTAAAAATCTATTTCCTGTTTTTCATATAATTGTCTTAACATGTAAAAAGAATGTGTGCCTGTGTGTGAGAGAGAGAGAGAGAGAGAATGAGAGAAGTGGAGAAAGGAAAAGTAACAACCTATTTTTGTATTTCATGTTATTTGTAAGTTCGAAAGCTCTACTATACATATAATCTGTAGTGTGTTTTAGCAGCGTAATTTTCAACTGTTTTCATGCCTTGAAGATCTCAGTATCAACTATATAGCCAGATTGGAATGGGTTTCTTATGATGTGGTCCCGTGTGCTGCTGAACTCTCTGAAGCATATACATATAGTCTGTAGTGTGTTTTAGCAATGTAATTGTCAACTGTTTTCATGCCTTGAAGATCTCAGTATCAACTATACAGCCAGATTGGAATGGGTTTCTTATGATATGGTCCCGTGCGCTGCTGAACTCGCTGAAGTGCCTCTTGTGCTGATCTAAGATAACCTGGCTCTGAAAGCCTGCTGTGGAGAAGTTGATGGAGAAGCTAAGATGTGAGTTTGGACCAGACACGGGATTTAATCAGTGGAGAGCTGTGGCTTCTTGTCCCAGTTGAGGAAGAGGCATACATTCACTCCAGGCATGGAGCCGAGGCAGAAGGAACACTGTCCCAGAGTGTCTTGACCTAGCCCAGGGACATCTCAAGGAAGCCAGCAATTAAAATGCCTGTGTTTGGTGAGAGACCCCTGCAAGCAGGCCCTGTGTATCATTGACTGCAGTTGGAGACGCAGAGATAGTTATTAGAATGAGGCCTGGTGCCTGTGGACCTCTTGTTGAGTGATCAAAAGGGGAATTTGATTCATTCCGTCCCCTTTCAAGCCTGCTGTGGAGAAGTTGATGGAGAAGCTGTGAGTTTGGACCAGACACGGGATTTAATCAGTGGAGAGCTGTGGCTTCTTGTCCCAGTTGAGGAAGAGGCATACATTCACTCCAGACATGGAGCTGAGGCAGAAGGAACACTGTCCCAGAGTGTCTTGACCTAGCCCAGGGACAAATCAAGGAAGCCAACCATTAAAATGCCTGTGTTTGGTGAGAGACCCCTGCAAGCTTCAAGCGGCCTGTGTATCATTGACTGCAGTTGGAGAAGCAGAGATAGTTATTAGAATGAGGCCTGGTGCCTGTGGACCTCTTGTTGAGTAATCAAAAGGGGAATTTGATTCATTCCATCCCCTTTCCCATTTGGCTGGCCTACAGTCACATGGGCCATATCTGTCTCAGACACAGTAGTAAAGCAAGTTAAGATTCCCAAAGAAAAAAGAGCCTTGAAATCCAGTTTCATTTGTAGTGGACTCATAGTTTTAACTGAAAAGGATCAAACACATAAACTGGAATCTGTTCAGGTTATGAATTGAGCTAAATTTAGTTCTCTTACCCTTAAGCTACAATGGAATTGTCCAAGTAGTAAATGTAGGGATAAAAATGGCCCAGGGTGATTAAACCCTTTTTAGAACTTTTCCTTAAATTTTCCAGTTACATGTGTCTTACCCTAGTTGAACATGTGAAGATTTCAGTTTTGTATCTTTTCTTACCTTGGACACAAATATAGTATAGTTAACAGCTAATTCTTTGTGTGTGTAATTTCCCGTTTTATCAGACTAATACTGAGTTTTGGTCTTACTTGACATAGTCTGATGTGCAAGAATTATCTCGTTTATTTCAGTAATTATCAGGTCATAGAGTTATTGTCCTTCCTCTAATCTATCCAACTATTTAATCTGTGATTATACTTGGTGGAAACCTTTTTTCTTGTTCTCCAAGGCCTCTTTCATAGACCTGTGGGGTACCCTCTAAATATTGGTTCCTGAACATCAGCACACTTGGCTGCCTTCGTGGGTTCCTGGAGTTGAGTCGCCTCCTGGAGATGAATGTCATCCCTTTTCCACTTCTGGCACAGATACCTAGCAATCTCTGTGCACCATTCAAGGAACCTGGGATCCTGGCTGTAGACTTATGCCAGGAGAAATCTCTCCGTTTCCTTTTCCTTTCTCCTCCTCTTTGTCTCTCCCCACTCTCCCCTCTCCTCAATTTATTTAAATCCTCCAAGCTTTCACAAAATGCTGGGAAAACGATAACCACCAAGGGGTTAGCATCCCTCTCAGAACTGAAGAGGAAGGACTACAGATGACTAAGCTCTAGTGAGTCTGTTGTCTCCACTTTAGGTAATTTCCTGAGTGTAAATTCAAATACAAATAAATTGTATTTATTTACTCAATGCTTGATTGATTGATTTGCACGTTGAATATTATACTAGGCCTTTCCAGTTACTTGACTTGGGCCAAAGCACTTTGCTAAGTGTCAGCTTAAAGCACTTTTAGGTGTATAAAGAGTGTGTGTGTGTGTGTGCTGGTCTCATGTGAAAACTCTATGTATAAGTAAATGTGCAGACTACTGCATTCTTATCTCCTTTATTTTATTTCTATAGTAAAAATATGAAATGTTTTAATTATGTGTTTTTATTGTTGCTTAGTATTATCAACACTGTTAAGAAATAATCAAAATCAAGTCTCCGTGTGCTCATGTTTCACATTATGATGCAAGCGGCAGAAAACCCAACTGAAACTGATAAAACCCATAAAGAAGATTTATTAGCTCGTGAAAGTCTGAAAAATAGGTTTCAGGATTTACCCAAAGTTTCCATCAAGGATTTGGTTTCTTTTCCTCTCTGTTCTGCTGCCCACATGTTGGCTTCACCCTAAGGCTGATTCCCCTGAGGGTTGTAGACTAACTCTAACAAAATACTGGACTACATACGTCTTGGCTCACCCGTTAGAAAATAACACACTTCTGTCTGTCTAAACGTTTGAGGTGAAGTTTCTAAAACCCACCCCAAATGGGCTGGCCTAGGTTATATGCCTAACATTCTCATCCCAACCAACTTCTGTGGCCAAGAAGAATAAAATGTTCTCATTTCACCAACAAGGACCCATACTGGGTATTAAACATGACAAAATATTTTCCCAAAGTCAGTGTTCTACATGAACAAACTGTAGATATCTGTATTTGTCAGAGTCCGAACAAGGACCAGAAGTCACACATTAGATTAGGCTAATTTGAAATGAGTTGTATTGGTTTTTGTTTTCAATTCAAAAGGCTAAATAATGAAGGTGTGCAGTAGCACCGTAAGGCCTAGCACAGAAACTTGGAGAGAGCAACCGCAGAGCCATTACTGATCCTGAGGCCAAAGAAAGAAGGGAGGGAACCTGGAAGGAGGATCGTGTGGAAGATGGTGTGTTGAAAGGAATAGTGAAGACATACAGATGGCTAACAAACACATGAAAAGATGCTCAACATCACTCATTATCAGAAAAATGCAAATCAAAACCACAATGAGGTACCATTTCACGCCAGTCAGAATGGCTGCAATCCAAAAGTCTACAAGCAATAAATGCTGGAGAGGGTGTGGAGAAAAGGGAACCCTCTTACACTGTTGGTGGAAATACAAACTAGTATAGCCACTATGGAGAACAGTGTGGAGATTCCTTAAAAAACTGGTAATAGAACTGCTTATGACCCAACAATCCCACTGCTGCGCATACACACCGAGGAAACCAGAACTGAAAGAGACACATGTATCTTACTCACTAGTCTAACTATGGACTCCTACAATATTCAGGGAAGCACCTATGTTTTCTTTAAAATACTTACAATAACACATTATATGGCTAGGAGTATTCTCTTATCCCAGTCGAGCTGTGGACCAACTACTTTTCCTAACTAATTGCATTTATTGTCATCTTGGGCTTCCTTTGTGGCTCAGCTGGTAAAGAATCCGCCTGCAATGAGGGAGCCTGGGTTTGATCCCTGGGTTGGGAAGATGCCCTGGAGAGGAAAAGGCTACCCACTCCAGTATTCTGGCTTGGAGAATTCCATGGACTGTATAGTCCATGGGGTCACAAAGAGTCGGACACAACTGAGTGACTTTCCCCTGTATTGTCATCATAGTATCAACAACTACAGAAAGAACATTAGCTAATTGATGAGACATACAGAGAAGACTCTACACGTGGACATCACCAGATGGTCAACACTGAAATCAGATTGATTATATTCTTTGCAGCCAAAGATGGAAAAGCTCTATACAGTCAAAAAAAAACAAGACCAGGAGCTGACTGTGGCTCAGATCATGAACTCCTTATTGCCAAATTCAGACTTAAATTGAAGAAAGTGGGGGAAACCACCAGACCATTCATATATGACCTAAATCAAATCCCTTATGATTATACAGTAGAAGTGAGAAATAGATTTAAGGCACTCGATGTGATAGAATGCCTGATGAACTATGGAGAGAGGTTCATGACATTGTACAGGAGATAGGGATCAAGACCATCCCCAAGAAAAAGAAATGCAAAAAAGCAAAATGGCTGTCTGAGGAGGCCTTACAAAAAGCTGTGAAAGAAGAGAAGCCAAAAGCAAAGGAGACAAGGAAAGATATACTCGTTTGTTTATCTTGCTATTCTCTGGACCTCTGCATAGAAGAGTTCCAAAGAATAGCAAGGAGAGATAAGAAAGCGTTCCTCAGTGAGCAGTGCAAAGAAATAGAGGAAAACAACAGAATGGGAAAGACTAGAGATCTCTTCAAGAAAATTAGAGATACCAAGGGAACATATAAAGGATAGAAATGGTATGGACTTAACAGAAGCAGAAGATATTAAGAGGAGGTGGCAAGAATACATAGAAGAAATGTACAAAAAAGATCTTCATGACCTAGATAATCACAATGGTGTGATCACTCACCTAGAGCCAGATATCCTGGAATGCAAAGTCAAGTGGGCCTTAGGAAGCATCACTATGAACAAAACTAGTGGAGATGATGGAATTCCAGTTGAGCTGTTTCAAATCCTAAAAGATGATGCTGTGAAAGTGCTGCACTCAATATGCCAGCAAATTTGGAAAACTCAGCAGGGGCCAGAGGACTGGAAAAGGTCAGTTTTCATTCCAATCCCAAAGAAAGGCAATGCCAAAGAATGTTCAAGCTACCGCACAATTGCACTCATCTCACATGCTGGTAGAGTAATGCTCAAAATTCTCCAAGCCAGGCTTCAGCAATACATGAACCTTGAATTCCAGATGTTCAAGCTGGTTTTAGAAAAGGCAGAA
>SJYT01067729.1:12561-33925 GCA_006410635.1 Cephalophus harveyi | reverse complement strand
GGAATAGCAAAATTTCTTAATCCAGGATGAGATTGAGAGTGAATTAAGGTGAGGCCAGAATGGCTGGAAAAAGCAACAGACAGGTGTACACCAGGTGACCAACACAGGCTTAGGCAGAGAGGTTTCAGAGATGCCTAGAAATGTGAACCATGGTCATTCTGGCTTCAATAGACTGAGTTGGAGAAGGAAATGGCAACCCACTCCAGTATTCTTGCCTGGAAAATCCCATGGACAAAGGAGCCTGGTGGGCTACAGTCCATGGGTCGCAAAGAGTCGGACACGACTGAGCGACTAAACAACAGCAGGACTCTGAGCATTGGGCAGTAACTTGATCATCGTAAAACAAGGAAGCAGTTCATTGGTTCTGAAAGAGATCTAGTTACAGAGAATCAAACACATCACTAGGACAACCCAGGCTGGAGCTGGAGCAACTTTATAGCCAATGTGATGCTCAGATATTGAGCTCTTGTCCTAATGCTCTTTGTATTGTCTCTTCTAAGCCAGGGCTGATGTTAGGATAAATCCAACTGGAGAGTAAAGCAGATTTCATGACTGGAAGCCAAGCAAGTTAAAAACCAGAGGCTTATCGCTCTCAAAGTCTCAAGTGTTCGCAGGACTGGAAGGTCAGGGATAAACTGCAGAGGGTTTCTGTCTGCTGCTGCTTCGGTGGCTGTTCCCATGACTTTCTGCTGGTGTGCTGAGCCTGGTCCTCACGTATATCATGCAAGTGGCTCCCTGGGACTTCTCTGGGCAGGGTTCCTTCTACCCCTGACTGTTACTGAGATGGGAGAAAAAAAATACATTTCCTCAGAGAGAAGCACAGACTGTGAAAGCTGTGGAAGTAAAAAATTATTTGACCTGTGAAGAAATGGTGAGGAATGATATTTCACTGAAACAAGGGGATGGTGAAAGGTAGATCCAGGAAGAATGCCTTTGAAAACCAAGGTGAGAAATCCCTGTGGGGTGTCATTAGTGCTTTGGGAGGAAGACAGTAACAGTATGAGTGCTGCAGTTTAAAATGCATTAACAAAACACCGCAGACTGCAGGGCTTAGATAGCAGAAGCGCATTTCCAAGATTAATGTGCCCGCAGGGCTGGTTTCTACTGAAACCTCTTTCCTTGGCTTGCAGACAGCTGTCTTCTTGCTGTGTCCTCCCATGCACTCTCATCCTTGGTGGCTGCTCCTCTTCTCATAAGGACCCTTACAACTGCATTCAACCTTCATTGCTTCTTTAAAGGTCATATTTCCAAATATAGTACCATTGCTTAGGGCTTCAATATATGAATTCTGGGGAGATACAGTTCAGTCCATAATAGAGGGTTATGAAAACAGAGGCAAGAACATGTGTTAGCTGCTTCGTTGTGTCTGACTCTTTGCAACCCCATTGACTGTAGCCTGCCAAGCTCCTCTGTCCATGGAATTCTCCAGGCAAGAAAACAGGAGTGGGTTGCCACTTCCTTCTCCAGAGGAAAGAATAGCGTTGTAGGTTTCTTGCTGTTTGTTCAGTCTTCAGGCAGTGTCCAACTCTTCATGACCCCATGAACTGCAGCATGTCAGACTTCCCTGTCCCTCACCATCTCCCAGAGTCGCCCAAGTTCATGTCCAGGGCATCAGGGATGCCATCCAACCATCTCATCCTCTGTCACTTCTTCTTCTGCCTTCAATCTTTCCCAGCATCAGGGTGTTTTCCGGTGAGTCAGCTGTTCGCATCAGGTGGCCAAAATATTGAGGCTTCAGCATCAGTCCTTCCAATGAGTATTCAAGATTGATTTCCTTTAAGATTGACCAGCTTGACTTCTTTGCTGTCCAAGGGACTCTCAATAGTCTTCTCCAACACTGAAGTTTGAAAGCGGGAGGAAATTGGGATCTGAACCAAAGTAATCATAGTGGAAAGGAAAAGAAGATGGATAGGAAAGTCATTTCATAGATAAAGGCTACAATGACTAAGCAATTGATTGGCTATGGAGACCAAGAGAGGGGAATCAATGATAAATCACAAGTGCTGAGGCTCTGTGACAAGGAGAATGATAATGTCCTTAAGCAAAAATACAGCCTCTTTATATTAAAATGTGTATTTTCCTCTTTGACTTTGTCCTTCTGTTATTTTCTCTAGAAACCACCTCCACCCCATTATCTTTCTCTGCTTCCCATCTCCTCAAACTGACTACAGCAGCAGAAATTCTGACATTCCCTATGAGGTTAATCTTCCTTGACAATGCCAGGAAACAAATCCTTCATGTCGCTTCTACCTGTCCCTTTCCTGCCCGTCTTCCTACATTTTCAGGCATTGCAGTTGTTTCTTTCTATTGCTTTGTTTGTTTACAAGTTCATCTCTTTTTCTTGGTTAATCTTCTTCCCTTCCATCTCTGCTGTCATTTCTTATTAGCTTTCAGTTACTGCCCTCAAGAATTATTCTGTCCAAGCTGTTGCTTGTAAAGTGATCATAGTGTCCATGTAAAGAAATCATTTGAAAGGAGAGAAACATAATACAAATAAAGAAGCATTCCTTTACAAAGTATAAATTGTACTTTTGAAACTAAATTTTCCAAAGTGATGCTGACTAAAATATGAATAGGTTAGTACAAAGTCAGAAATTAGGGAATTCAGATAGGATATTATAAGAATGAAAGCTTAGAAAAATTTGTGAAAAATTACTAGAAAATAGATTACAGTGGAAATTATTTTCCTTGAAGGTATTTTTCTAAGTTTTTGAGATGTATATAATAGTAATGTTTTCCAAATATTATTATATCTGAATAATCTTAGGATCTTACTAAAAGTATGGGGTTTTATTGGACTCCCAGCCTCCTACATTTTGATTTTCTAGATCTAAGATAAGGCATGAAAATTAGTGCTTTACATAAACTCAGCAAGTCTGGACGCATAGCCAGGTTCAGAGCCAATTTGAGAGAAGAATGACTCTCCTCCAGTGTCTGACATAAGACCTGAATACTGGTTCAGGTACAGCAATGGTGGTTTTGATATGACAAGGCTACAAGCTACTGTAATTTCTTCTTACAAAAAATGGCTGATAAGATATTCTGTTGACTTTGCTATTTGAAGTCCACAAAATGGAACAATCTACAAGCAACTCTAGGAAAGAAGTGTCATGATAATACAATGAAAAATGAAATCCCTGCCCCTAAATGGAAACAAAACAACAAAACCTAAAAAGCTGCTGCATCTGGGTAAAAATACCTTCTCGTTATATTTAGAAAACACTGATCACAGTAAACAGATGAAACTGCTTCTTAGCTTATATACTGTTTGTCAGGTGCTGAAGATAAGAAAAAAAAAAGCTTCAACTTCATTTCTAAGGCAATCGAACCACTTCTATGTCTATTATACAGGAATTTAAATTAGAAATTATGGTTGATAATAAGGGCTTCCCTGGTAGCTCAGCTGGTAAAGAATCGGCCTGCAGTGTAGGAGACCTGGGTTTGATACCTGGGTTGGGAAGATCCTCTGGAGAAGGCATAGGCTACCCACTCCAGTATTCTTGGGCTTCCCTAGTGGCTCAGCTGGTAACGAATCAGCCTGCAATATGGGAGACCTGGGTTTAATCCTTCCCGGGAGAAGGGAAAGGCTACCCACTCCAGTATTCTAGCCTGGAGAATTTCATGGACTGTATAGCCCATGGGGTTGCAAAGAGTTGGACACGATTGAGCGACTTTCACTTTCACTTAGCAGGCTTCCCTAGTGGCTCAGTTGGTAAAGAATCTGCCTGCAATGCAGGAGACCCGGGTTCGATCTCTGGGTTGGGAAGATCCCTGGAGAAGGGAAAGGCTATCCACTCCAGTATTCTTACCTGGAGAATTCCATGCACAGAGGAGCCTGGCAAGCTACAGTCTTTAGGGTCGCAAAGAGTAGGACATGACTGTGAGACTAATTTTCACTTTCATTGATAATAAACCTTACAAATAATTTTAACTTTCTTAATTGCACAAAAATATATGCCAACCTATTAACACTTAGGAAATTAAAAACTAAATGCGTAAATGAATATTGTGTTACTAAAAGAAAATTTGCAGTGTTAAGCATCTATAAAGAGTAATCCAAATAATTACTCTTATACTGCACATGATTCAGCCAGGATATCTGATTCCATTGAAGGTAACCTCCCAAAACACCCTTCAGTCTGAAGATATACATCTCCTCCCTTGTTATTTAAAGCAAAACAAAAAGAAATTCAAATCCTCTGAAGTTACTTCCTTTTATTTTTCCCTCCCCAGAACCATCAAGTTGAAACACTTACAGCTGTACTTAATTTGTATTTATTTCCGTGTCTTTAAATGACATGTTTATAATGAGGATTCTTGATTTTGACATACTAGGCATTATCTTCATGGAAGACTTCATTATATGCTGGGACACCTCTGCTGTCCACACAGAACTGGAGAAATTCACCATGTGGAAACTACTGCCCCTCAGAGGTACTCTGAGCACAGAAACAAGTGTTTTCTTTGGGGGAGGCTCAGAGAATGGCATCTCCACCCCCACTTACAGGAGATGCAAAAACCTCAGCCTGCACTCGGAAGAAGAGAGACACAGGCACAGAAAAGAAGCCACGTGAAGATGGAGGCAGAGACTGCAGGGATGTGGCCACAAGCCTAGGAATGCTGGGAGCCCCCAGAAGCTAGAAGAGGCAGGAAGGATTCTCCCCTGGAGCCTCTTGAGGAAGCAGGACGCTGATTTTGAGCTCCGACTTCTGTTTTCCAGAACTAGTGCTAGCGCTCAGTCACTCAGCCGTGTCCAACTCTTTGCAACCCCATGGACTGTAGCCCACCAAGCTCCTTTGTCCATGGGATTTTCCAGGCTAGAATACTGGACGGGGTTGCTATTTCCTACTCCAGGGGATCCTCTCAACTGGGGGAGGATAAACGTCTGTTGTTTAAGCCCCCAGTTTGGGGTATTTTGTTATAGCTGCCCCAGGCCACTTACCCACTGATAACACTCTCACATTCATTTCCGTGTCCTGTCTCCCCATGTATGTAAATCCTCTCTCCAACAACAGGAAACAAGATTCCCATCACCCTCGTTAAATTCATTCATTAGCTCAACAAAATAACCAAGGAGACTCACTATTGCACAACCTGCCCCATGGTGGGCTGGGCTAGAAGCAGCAGCATCTCTCTGGAAGAGAAGTTTTGATGTGCCTCCTATCACTGGGCTTCTAGACATTTTACCAGTGAGGCAGGTTCTTGAACATCTAGAACATTTAGCTGCCTCTGTGTGTAATTAGTACATATTACTGGGGAATTTAGATTACTTACAGCTTCCTGTTCACCAAGGTGGATTAGAATAATATTAGGAGAATAATGGGTCTTCCTGATATTCTGTGGAATGTTGAAATGATTGATGCTTCCCTGGATTATATTGTGATAGCCGGACAATGGATATAATCCATTAAAAGTATACTTTGGGGAACTTCCCTGATAGTCCAGTGGCTAAGACTCCACCCTCCCAATGCAGGGGGGGGTCCAGGTTTGATCCCTGGTCAGGAAACTAGATTCCACATGTGGCAAATAAAAGTTTACAAGTGGCAACTAAAGATCCTATATGTGGAAAACAAAGAAATAATAGTAATAAAAGCATACTATGGCCTCTGGCATATAAATGCAAAGTGCTTTCAGTTTTCCTTGAAAACAAGAATGATTGCCAGGTCAGTAACTTCATAGTAAGTACCACAGCCTTTTTTATCAGCTCCAGCAGAGATACCACATCTGGAAATGCAGCTGTAGTTGGTTTCACTGTTTGATTAAAGTTGCTATAATCTACTGTTATTCTCTGTAACCCATCTGGCTTTTGCTCATATGTTAAATGAGGATATGGAAGAATCACTAGCCTTACATGTCTCAAGTCTCTGATGGAGGCACTTGCCTGGACAATTCCTCAGGTATGTGACATTGGGTATTGTTCACTCTCTTGGAGGAAGGTGGAAGGGAAGGGGAAGCAATTCAGTTCTAGGGGTTTCTAGTCTGCCTTTTCTTCCAGAATGAACTTTTCTCCATGCATCAGGAAGTTAAGATATCTATCTGGTATTAATCGTATCTGTTTCCACTGGACATCTTAGGACTAAGAAAATAACTGTGAGATAATATTTGTAGGTTTAAATATGTCATTAGGAAATGTCTTGAACATATACAGGAGAAAGAAGTACCATATGCCCGTCCTAAGTCTAGAAGACAGCCGTGGACAAGACCGTCACAGACTCCACAAGTCCCATGTCTGACAATGGACTAGGTATTTGGTGGTCACCCAGAATCAGGACAGAATCCAATTGCTTCTGGAAGGCCTGGCTATTCCCCTGTCTCCAGTAATTCTGCTAAACAGCCTTGAGTCTCTGAAGAAACCTCAGGCAAAGAGTCACAGTTTTCATCTGTGGTCAATTTATATGACCCTTTCTCAAAGAAACCCCTTCAGTCTAAACTCTCTTTGCAAAGTGGTTTGCGTGTGAAAATTAATTAAGAGGCTGTGAACATCCACATTGGCCATTTGAATTCTGCTTCTGCCAAATTACACCTAAAATTTTCTTCCTGTAGAAACTTGTTCTTTCTGTATGTCATTTTCCCAAAGAATTTTGAAACTGGTTGTCTTGTAGACTCTGAGGTCATAAAAGAGAAATCTGATAAAACCTGAGTCAGTTTGAGTCCATCCATCACCCTTCAGTCTTCCAGAAATGTGTTGGAATCTCTCTTATACTAAAGATACTCTCCCCTATTATCTGTCTCATTTTGTGGTATTCCTTTGTCATGCTTTATTTTTTAATTTCACTGGAGTGTCAAATGGATGAGAGGCAAATAAGTACGCTACTTGCTGTCTTGAACCAGATGCTTCTTTTCATGTTATATTAACAAGATTCTGTGTGTGGTTTGATACATTTTGTTATGAAAAAAATCTCAAACAAATATAAAGGCAGGGAACTCCCAATATACCCATCACCTAATTTTAATAATCTTTAAGATTTTGCTTTATCCAAACTTTTAACATGTTTAAAAATACTTTGATAAAGTATTTTAAAGCAAATCTTAGGTATTGAATTGTTTCATCCTTCCATACTTCAGTATGCATCTCTTAAAAAATTTTTTTAATATTTTATTTATTTACTTAGCTGCAGCGGGTCTTAGTTGTGGCACGTGGGATCTTCATTCCTCCATGTGGGATCATTAGTTGCAGCATGAGGGATATAGTTTCCCACACAAGGATCTAATCTGGGCCCCTTGCATGATTTCCTTTTCTCTTTTTTAGACTCAGGATTCAAGTATGGTCTACACAATCTATTTAATTATTGAATTTCTTAAGTCGATTTCTATCTGGAGCAACTGTGCTGCTCCTCCCTCTTAATTTCTCCTGCCATTATTTCTTACTGAAACTAGGTCAACTGTCTTGCATAATGCCTGATATTCTGGATTTGTCTCTTTACTTCTTCGTAGTGTCGTAGTTCATGCAAGTGGAAATTGGGTCCAAAGGTTTGATTCAGTTCAGGAACACTTTCAGGTTACAAATGTTTCATCGGTGCTGTCGTGCGCTTGACATCACCTCATGTATGGAGACACATGATGTCTCGCTGTCCTTTTTGTGAAGTTAAAAATGACTGGTGGGGGTTTCAGGCAGAGCTGGCACTGAGAATAATAAAATAGAAAAGTTGGAAACACCAGATGCTGTAAGGCCATCCTATCACCTCTGGCAATCTGCCTCTGTTACATTTTATTTGACGGAAAATTACACTCGTGTATTTAAGGTTTGATAATTCTCTGCTTTTACCAACAAAACCTAATTCTAATAACCTGGGGGGAGAAATGATTGGTGGGCTCAGATACAAAACCTGATACTTTTACAGTAATATTTCATTTTAATCTCTCTTTTGATGGGTTTACTCAATGATGACATTTGTTTTATTTTTTCACTAAACATTGCAAAATGTGCTTTAAATGCCTATGTAAAGACATTTTTTATAATCAAGTTAAAAAATAGTTTAATTATTCCCTACAAACTCCTTGTGTCCCCTGGTAATCCATCTTTCCCTCCTCAGGCAACCACTGTTTTACTTTCAGTTATTGCACATTTATTTGCATCTTGTAGAATTTTGTAGAAATGGAATCATATGATATGCATCCTTTAGTGCCTGGCTTCTTTTACAAAACAAACAAAGCATAGTGATTCCACAATTCATTCATATTGTTGCTTTTATCAATAATTTATTACTTTATATTGCTAATTATCATGCTATTTTATGTATGTGTTGCTTCCCTGGTGGCTAAGACATTAAAGAATCTGTCCACAATGCGGGAGACCTGGGTTCGATCCCTGTGTTGGGAAGATCCCCTAGATACCCACTCCAGTGTTCTTGCCTGGAGAATCTTATCTGGGTCATTAAGACCTTTTTAGTATAGCATTTCTGTGTATTCTTGCCACCTTTTCTTAACCTCTTCTGCTTGTTTTCTTGAAGAGATCCCTAGCCTTTCCCATTCAATTGCTTTCTTCTAATTCTTGGCATTCTTCACTGCAGAAGGCCTTCTTATCTCTCCCTGCTGTTCTCTGGAATTCTGCATTCAGTTGGTTATATCTTTCCCTTTCTCCCTTGCTTTTTGCTTTACTCTTGGGTAAATACCTAAGAATAGGAAAATTTTTTCGTCATAGGTATATTTTTGTAAGTATATGGCTTAGACGGTAAAGCATCTGCCTGCAATGCGGGAGACCGGGGTTTGATCCCTGGGATGGGAAGATCTCTTGGAGAAGGAAATGGCAACCCACTCCAGTACTCTTGCCTGGAAAATTCCATAGACTGAGGAGCCTGGTAAGCTACAGTCCATGGGGTTGCAAAGAGTCAGACACAACTGAGCGACTTCACTTTCATATCATATTTGTAGTACTTAATCGGATGGTGGATAGATTTCACATGGCTGACTTTCCTAATTAATGTCCTTATCAATATGAATATATGAATTTATTAAGCTAACAAAGTAAAATATGCCTGAAAGAGAATTATTTATTTATTTTATTTTATTTTGACCATGCCACTTGGCTTGGATCTTAATTCCCCTTATGGGATATTAGTTCCTCAATCAAGGATCAAACCTGGGCCACCAGCAGTGGAAGCCCAAAGTCCTGACCACTGGGCCACCAAGGAATTCCAATAGAATTAGAATAGAATTCCAATAGCATTTACCTACTTTTAGACACAGACTGCTTTTAAGTGTCAAAGGGCTGGGATTGTGATTGTTTTGTTCATCACTGCATCTTCAATACCTAGCACTATTTATGGTACAATCTGGGTATTCAGAATATGTACAATAATAACAGGCTTTCTTATTGCCTTATATAGTCTGACTTTAGGCTTTTTAGAATCAAATGGAAACTGATTCCTGAGTCTGAAGCCTCTGGGCTATCTCACAGTTTTCTAAGCTCCTCACCTTGTTTCTTTTTTTATCCAACATATTTCTATTACTTCTGGCTGTTAAGCCCCAGCATGCTAAGAAAGAGGTGACTTGCTTCTCCTCTTTCAAAATCCTGCTTAATTTCAAGCACTTAATATTATCCCATGGAATAATACATGGACAATGCCTGAGGTCTTTCCCGCATGGTGAAATTTTATCTTTTTGATTTGTTTATTTTCTATTTAAAAGATTTGGCCATAGTGACCTGTGACATGTTCTCCATGACTGTGTTAGTCTTTATGCATGCTCCTCTTGCAGTTGGAACTTGTGTCTTTTCTGGGTTGCCTCTTTCTGATGAAGGCTCTCAGAGGATGCACATTCGGTTGTCAGAGCTAAACTACTCTCTTTACGTATTACATAGTGAATCTGGAGGGATTAAATATCAATTAGTTTACCAAATGCATTTTGTTTTTCACAAAACAGCAACACATCAGTTTAGAGTGATTTGTTTAAGGCTGAAACCAGGAGAAGATATTCTTCACCAATTTTGCCACTTTTTTTCTCTTGAATCTTTTAGATATATGGGCCTCTCTAGCACAAGAAAAATAATTTTATAGAAAAGCTGTTTCCTCCCAGTTATGTAGTGAGAGATGATTTTTCCTTCCTTATATGATTATGTCATTATGTTTCACACTCCTTTCTGGTACATTTCCAAGAGGAACTATTTTTCCCTTTTCTACCTGGTATATCTGTATCCTTTCTCTTTTACCCTCTCTCCTTTTTCCATTTCATACCAGTTCATGTTCTCATTATTCTCTTCCTGACTCACTGATTCTTCTGTGCTTATATATTTTCCTGTCCTGGCTTGGTCATTTCCCTCCTATCCTGTGATTACCATGATCCTAAACATTTTTGGGATGAAGCTTCTGATATGAACTGAGGCCTTTTAAGACACTTTTTCTAGCAAAGAAAAAACCTCACACTTTATTCAAAGGTATGATTTTTGTGTATAACTATTAGTAACTGTGCTCTCTTCCCAATTCTTAATTGAAAACAATGACAACTACCATAATTAAATCCCTAAGCCTTCCTCAGTGATCAATGCAAAGAAACGGAGGAAAACAATAGAATGGGAAAGACTAGAGATTTCTTCAAGGAAATATTTCAGGCACAGATGGGCACAATAAAGGACAGAAATGGTATAGACCTAACAGAAGCAGAAAATATTAAGAAGAGGTGGCAAGAATACACGGAAGAACTATACAAAAAAGATATTCGAGACCCAGATAACCATGATGGTGTGATCACTCAGCTAGAGCCAGACATCCTAGAATGTGAAGTCAAGTGGGCCTTAGGAAGCATCACTGCAAACAAAGCTAGTGGAGGTGATAGAATTCTGGTTGAACTAGTTCACATCCTAAAAGATGATGCTGAAAGTGCTGAACTCAATATGCCAGCAAATTTGGAAAACTCAGCAGTGGCCACTGGACTGGAAAAGGTCAGTTTTCATTCCAATCCCAAAGAAAAGCAATGTCAAAAAATGTTCAAACTACCACACAATTGCACTCATCTCATATGCTGATAAAATAATGCTCAAAATTCTCCAAGCCAGGCTTCAACAACACGTGAACCATGAACTTCCAGATGTTCAAGCTGGTTTTAGGAAAGGCAGAAGAACCAGAGATCAAATTGCCAGCATCCGCTGGATCATTGAATAAGTGAGAGAGTTCCAAAAAAACATCTACTTCTGCTTTATTGATTATGCCAAAGCCTTTGACTGTGTGGATCACAACAACTGTGGAAAATTCTGAAAGAGATGGGAATACCAGGCCACCTGACCTGCCTCTTGAGAAACCTGTAAGCAGGTCAAGAAGCAACAGTTAGAACTGGTCATGGAACAACAGACTGGTTCCAAATAGGGAAAAGAGTATGTCAAGGCTGCATATTGTCACCCTGCTTATTTAACTTATATGCAGAGTACATCATGAGAAACACTAGGCTGGAGGAAGCACAAGCTGGAATCAAGATTCCTGGGAGAAATATCAATAACCTCAGATATGCAGATGACACCACCCTTATGGCAGAAAGCGAAGAAGAACTAAAGAGCTTCTTGATGGAAGTGAACGAGGAGAGTGAACAGGAGATCCAACCAGTGCATTCTAAAGGAGATCAATCCTGATGTTGCAGAAACCAGTACTCTAGAAACCAAGCACACACTTGGAGAGGATAAGGGGATGCCTTGTGTTACTATGAAGAGTTGGAGAGTGCAGGTTTATTATGCTGGCGGGCCCAGAGGAGTTAACACTCCAAGCTCTGAGCCCGAAACAAAGGTACTACAAGGTTTTTATAGATAGACTGTAGTGGGCAACACTGGATGTTAATAGGCTGGCTTACTAAGGGTTTTTGTGTGCTCAGGAACAGCAGTCAAGATGGGGAGAGAGATGCCTGGCCTTTAACACAGACAGGCATGATTAAGCAAGTTCACAGGGGCCAGATGATTGCAAAGAGCAGGACAAGAGTGAGTGAGATAAACTCCAGTTCCTAGTATTCCAAGTCCCCACTTTCTGAGACTATGTGACCTAAGTGATCTAGACTTTGCAAGGGGCAAGTTGAGTTACAGAGACAGAAGGAGGAGGCTGTGTAAAATTTTAACCTTTTCTCTTCACTGAATATTCATTGGAAGGACTGATGCTGAAGCTGAAAGTCCAATGCTTTGACCACCTCATGCGAAGAACTGACTCATTAGAAAAGACCCTGATGCTGGGAAAGATTGAAGGAGGGAGGAGAAGGGGATGACAGAGGATGAGATGGCTGAATGGCATCACCAACTCAATGGACTGGAGTTTAAGTAAACTCTGGGAGTTGGTGATGGATGGAGAGGTGTGGCAACTCAATACATGGGGTTGCAAAGAGTTGGATACGACTTAGTGACTGAACTGAACTGATATTCAGGTACTGTTTAATCACTTTCCATACATTATTTCTAATATTTACAAACTTTTTATTCGATAAGGTTATGTTGTTCACATAAAGGAAGGAAGGTTAAAACATTAACAATAATATATCCAAGATCACTCAGCAGAGGTAATATTAGAACTGAGAATTATCTGACACCAAGTTTTATGTTCTTCTCATGAGAGTATATAATCTTTTAAAACTAGGTTTTGTAGGAACCTAGATGGTGGAAGCATATTTCTATCTCATCACTTCTTTATAAAACTTGAATAACCTCAAAGACATTTAAAAATAGTACAAGTTTCATGGAAACTTTCTTCTGAACTGTAGGCCAGCACAGTCCAATAAAGCTTTCTGTGATGATGGACATCTATATCCATGGTATCCAATATGGCAGCTGCTAGTCACATGTATCTTGAGCACATGAAATGGGGCTAATATGTTGATGCAACTGACAAGGGATTAATCTCCAAAATTTACAAACAGTTTGTGCAGCTCAGTATTAAAAAAACACCAGTCAGAATGGCCACCATCAAGAAGTCTACAAACAATTAATGCTGGAGAGTTTGTCGAGAAAAGGGAACCTTCCTAACATTGTTGATGGAAACGTAAACTCGTGTGGCGACTACGGAGAACAGTATGGAGGTTCCTTTAAAAATTAAAAATAAAGCTATCCTATGATCCAGTAATGTCTGGGCAGACATCCAGAGAAAACCATGGTTCAAAAGGATACATGTACCTCATTGTTAATTACAGAGCTGTTTACAATAGCCTAGACATGGAAGCAACATGAATGTCCATTGACAGATGAATGGATAAAGAAGATGTGGTACATATATACATCAACCACTGATATATATCAGCCACTGAAAAGAATGAAATAATGCCATTTCCAGCAACATGGATGGACCTGGAGATTATCATACTAAGTGAAATAAAATAGAGAAAGACAAATATCATATGCTTGTATGTGAAATTAAAAAAGAAGAAGAAGAATACAAATGAACTTATTTACAAAACAGAAACAGTCTAACAGACTAAGTCATGGACTTAGATGACGAGCTTATGGTTAATGGGGGGATGGGTGACTGGAGGGGAGATAGACTAGGAGTTTGGGGTTAACATACACACACTGCTATCTTGAAAAGAGATAGCCAACAAAGGCCTATTGTATAACACAGGGAACTCTGCTCAATGTTCTGTAATGACCTAAATGGGAATGTGATTTGAAAAAGAATGGATACACATACGTGTATGACTGAATCTCTTTGCTATATCAATTATAATCCAATATAAAAATAAAAATTAAAGAAATGTGACTTGTATGACTGTTAAGTTGAATTTATAATTTAATTTTAAATCATTTACATTTTAGTTTTAAATAGCTAAATGTGACTACCATGTTAGATAGGGTAGCTATAGGATGTACAAGCTTTCTTACAATTGTTTCCTATTGTAGTAGTTTCACAGCATTGTTTGCCCACCTTTAGATCTCCCTGTTCCTTTTAGCCACCTTGAAATCACTGTGAGAAGGGCTAAATAAATTATTAGAGTCTTTGATTATAATCATGGTCATGGGTATTAGTGGAAATTATGTTTAAATTTTAATTTCTGAGAACAATATTATGTCATCACAATACATCTTTGCTCTTGCTTAGCTTCTTTACAATGAATGCTAATAACTTAACACTTTTGTTTTTGAGACTTAATTAGCGTCAATGTGTAATGTAAAGGTTTTCTTTAACACCACTAATTCATGGCAGGTTTTTTTCCCTTTTTCTTACTCCATGGCACCATCTCTTGCTCTCTTTATGCTTTGTACTCATGCATTTAGTATTCAAAGCTAAAAAAGGCTGAGGTTATGTACTCTACACTGTGGATATCATCTCTATGCCATGCAATTTATATATCAAAACATTAAAAAAAAACTCAAAATGAATTGGGGGTAAGATGTTATTCACACACATTTTTTAAAAGATGCTGTTCATAAAATATATCTGCTTGGGGACTTCCCTGATTCAGGTATCTGTGTGTGTGTGAGGGTATATATATATTTATATCTGCCTAACAAACCAAAACACACAATGAAATCTGTTTGCAGTACATAAAAACAAAATTATGTAAAGATGTAACGTGGACCCATATAGTATGTATCCATCTTGTTTTTACAATAGTATTTATTGTTTGATTTTTTGTATTATAAAATAAATCATTATCTCACTAAAAGTAATCCTCTAAAGGCTCCTTTAATAATGAACTCCCATGTTTTATTAAAAAGAGATTATATAATTAATATTTGTGGAGTATATACATTGCCTACATATAATACATCTGAAATTATTTTTATAAGGGCCAATTTAGGATATAATAACGAAAAACCAGAGTTGTTTCAAGGAAAAGTTTATACTTGGGAGTGTATAACACAGTCTCAGTTACAAAATGAAAGTATCTGGGCATTGAGAACTTTGAATGTATAGGCATTTGTTGTCCACTAATGTAAGCTGTGCATAATGTAAAAAAAAAAATCACTTTCAGGGACATACAATTCTACTGATTATACATAGATTTTTCAAGGACATTTCTCCACTGTCTCCTCCCCTGGAATTCTTCCCTTAGGGTGTGAACCAAGTAAAAGGAAATGAGCCTTTAATAAAACTTAAAAACAACTACTCCAGTTCCAGCTCCTTTTTGTTTTCAAAAATTTCATGACCTATAAAAGATAGGGGGAAAAGGTGGTGGAAGCAAATGTCAGAGGAAAAATAATAGTTAGAGTATTATATTTCTCTTAATTTAATAGCACCATTTCAAAGCTTAGACACACTTTATTTATAACCAAAAGTACATTCTGTAGAGACCGCTGTTGAGAATATTTTCTGTCTGGACAATTCATTCAAGCTGGTTAGCCATAAGCTTCTATGTGTCATGAATTCTCCTGAAACAAATGTGATAGAGGTACTTTACCCACATGTGGGATAACACCAACTATCTTTCTCCTTTTTTGTGTAAGTATATTATCTTCAAGTAAAATTTATTTTAAATTATTCAAAATTGTAAAATCATGCTATTGTCACATGTAAGAAACGACAGTAAATTATGTTCAAGATTTAATATTCACCAAAAAATACTACCATTGTTTTCCTTTTCCATTTATACAAGACATGTATTTTGTTGTCACTGTATATAAAATAATTTCTAAAATATGTATTTAGATATTGGGGAGACCCATTTCAGGCTTCCCTGGTGGCTCAGATGATAAAAAAAATCTGCCTGTAATGGAGGAGACCTGGGTTCGATCACTGAGTTGTTAAAAATCCCCTTGAGAAGGAAATGCCAACCCACTCCAGTATTTTTGCCTGGAGCCTGGTGGGCTATATCCCATGGGGTCACAAAGACCCATTTTAGTACTCTGAAAGTCCACTACTACTGTTTCATTTTAACTTTTTTATCTCCTTGATAAATAGCCTTACAGTTAAAAAATGAGAACTCAATATAAGAAGTCACTATAATTAGGAAATTATCACCATAAAATTAGCTAAAATAAGAACTAGAATAGTTCTTAGAGATTTTCTAATACAAGTCATTTTATAAGACATTAAGAATAGAATTGGTATAGGTCAGGCACTAATTATAGTTACCATATATTGACCTTGGGATCTGAACGTTTTAAACAAGGCCTTTCATTAAATCACTTGTCAGTTCTAGGATGAATATCATAATCACCTCAATTAGTATACAAGGAAATTCAACTTCAGAGACCAAGGAGAGAATGGAAAAAAATGAAAGAAAGAAATCAATAGGCAAAAAACAAAAGAGGTAAACATCTGTTATGCATGATAAGCAAGAGGAAATTAAATTTCTAATCTATGATTAGAAATGAATTGAAAGATAAAATTGAAGCTCTCTTGCTTTCTGAGTATTCCATTATAAAACCTTTTTGGTCTCAGACAACTGATTTTCATGTAAAATAAATTTATAGGACAAACAAAGTTTAAGTATGTGGTTGTTGTTCAGTCACTAAATCATGTCCACTTGTTGGGACCCCACGGACTGCAGCATGCCAGGCTCTTCTGTCCTCTACTATCTCACAGAGTCTGCTCAGATTCATGTCCATTGAGCTGGTGACACTATCTAACCATTTCATCCTCTGCTGTTCCCTTCTTTTACTTTCAATCTTTCCCAGGATCAGAGTCTTTTCCAGTGAGTTAGGCCTTTGCATCAGGTGGCCAAAATTTTGGAGCTCCAGCATCAGTCCTTCCAGTGAATATTCAGGGTTGATTTCCTTTAGGATTGACTGGCTTGATCTCCTTGCAGTCCAAGGGACTCTCAAGAGTCTTCTCCAGCACCATAGTATGAAAGCATCAATTCTTTAGTGGTCAGCCTTTTTGTAAAAATTACTATGGCATTAAAATCCTCTCAGTATAATAGAGGGGATTTTTCCTTGTTACATTAATAGATTTAACAATATTATTATTAATCAAATCTTGCATTTTTATTTGCCAAATGCACATGGCATATCATACTTTGTAAAGTTATAGGTTTTTCTTTTACTAACCAAGTTCTGCATAGCCTGTCAACATTTCCTGAAGTTACATTCATGCCCATTCTCTTACTTAATGCTTCAGCAGGTAGAGAATCCACCTGCAATGCAGGAGACACAGGAAATCTGGTTCCATCCTAATCCCTGGGTCAGGGAGATCCCCTGGAGGAGGAAATGGCAAACCACTCCGGTATTCTTGCCTGAACTACCGGACAGAGGAGCCTGACAGTCTACAGTCCATGGAATCCTAAGAGTTGGACGTGACTGATGCATGCATGCACATAACCATCCATGCCTGATATTAGAATCTCTGCTTTACAGATACAGCCTTTGCTTGACTATGAGTGGATGGGGAAATCAGAAGCAGACAAGATCACGAGGAGAGGGGAGGCGTCCCTGGAGAAAGAGAAAGAGTCATGGCGTTCTTGACCTGGCCACAATCCTTGCCCTTGAACAGATCTCAGGTAATTAATGATCTTAAAGGAACAAAAGAATGCAAAAACAAATGACTGCTATCCTGTGAAAGTGTAGAATTCCCCCAGTGGCAGTGACTCAGTGGTAAAGAATCTGCCTGCAATGCAGGAATCTTGGGAGACCCAGGTTCGATCCCTGGGTCGAGAGTATCCCCTGGAGGAGGAAATGGCACCCACTTCAGTATTCTTGCCTGGAGAATCCCATGGACAGAGGAGCCTGGTGGGCTACAGTCCATAGGGTCACAAAGAGTCGGACATGACTAAAGTGCCTTAGCAGCAGCATACAAAAGAAGTAACTACAGCAAAGAAATGGAATCAGTTGTGAAGGCTCCCAGGGATGTCTCAATGATATAGATTTGTCTGAAGCACTCAATCACCAGAACAGCTGTCATCTAAGGGAGGATGATGTTGGCTTTAGCCCTCCTAACTTCAGTCAGTTAAAACTGGAACTCTGTCAACTGCTCAAGCCTGTTCATGAATATGCGTGTACCGTTAGCTTAAAATTTCCCCAGTTTTGCTGTTCAGGGAGACACTGCTTTGGGGAAGATCCCCTGTGTTCTCCTTAGTTGCTGGAAGTAATAAATCCTTCCTTCTCCTGCTCTTTGGCTTGGTTATATCTTGTGGCCTGGCCAAGGGGGTAAACCCAGTTTTTAGGTGACAAGATGGCTGTAGCTCTGTGAAATCCTGTAAATGCTAGAATTCATCAGCTTTGCTCTGGAACACAGACTCCCAAACTAGGTGCTCTAGTTTTCCCCAGAAACTATATAGAATCACTTTAGAAAAGAAAACCACTTTTTGCAGGATGGAGGAGTAGGGAGTAGTGGTGGAGTAGGAGTTGGGAGGTGGTAGAACCTGCTTATCTGGTTTTCAGTTATTCTTAGGTTGGGGGACTTGTTGGGAAATTAGTATTGAACTGCAAAAATGTATTTACAGTCAATCAACTTATTTTGATTCCCACATCTCTTGTATTTTTACTCAAACCAAGCATTTTTGCATCCCAAGATTCTCTGAGGTTTGATGAGATAGAGACTTGATTCCTGGAGGGCTCATCTAGTATTTCTGTCCTATTTCATTAGTAACCACTTCATAGTTCATTTCAATCTTCCACAAAGTTTGGAAATTCTTTTTCCTTCTTTTTGGATCGTTGTAGACTCACAAGCAGTTGTAAGAAATCATAAAGAAGGATCCCATGTACACTTTACCAAGTATTTTTAAATGGTAGAGCATTATAATCAGGATATTAACATTAATACAATCCATTGATCTTATTTAGATGTTCCCAGTTTTACATGCATTCATGTGCATGTGAGTGTGTGTATGTGTGAGTGTGAGTGTGTGTGTGCTTATTCCTTTGCGATTCCCTCAAGATTCATCCAACTTGCATGTTGCAATGATTTGCTCCCTCTTTTTGCTGTTTTCTAACATATTGGGAATTTGAATATCAACTTATTAAATGTTAGTTTAGAGAGCAATGGAGAATAGGAAAATTTTAACTTTAATAAGAAAGAAATTGGTTCCTAAAATTTAAGGTAAATTTTTGCCATCAATCCTAAAAGTTTTAGAATGAGTTTTTGAATGAGGGCATTGCTCGAGAATGAATACTCGTAATTGCAGAAGTGTGTATTATTGCAATAAAAGCAAGTCATGCCATGTTAAATTAGTTTTCTTATTAAAATATGTCTAGGCTATAAGACCTTCAATATTAACAATGATTGTATCAGTCCAAGAGCTGTCATCCATCAAGGATCCATTTCTGAATTCTCTGTTCTGCATAATTGGTTTGCTATTCTACTCCTGCACGGATGTGAGAGTTGGACCATAAGAAAGGCTGAACACCTGATGCTTTTGAACTGTGGAGTTGGAGAAGACTCTTGAGAATCCCTTGAACTGCAAGGAGATCCAACCAGTCCATCCTAAAGGAAATCAGTCCTAAATATTCATTGGAAGGGCTGATGTTGAAGCTGAAGCTCCAGTATTTAGGCCATCTGATGCGAAGAACCGACTCATTAGAAAAGACCCTGACACGACTGAGCTACTAAACAACCACCACAACATTCAGCCCCTGAATCAAAATTTTACTGTACTGAATACAGCACATTATAAGGAGCCACAATGTCNTAAATATTCATTGGAAGGGCTGATATTGAAGCTGAAGCTCCAGTATTTAGGCCATCTGATGCGAAGAACCGACTCATTAGAAAAGACCCTGACACGACTGAGCTACTAAACAACCACCACAACATTCAGCCCCTGAATCAAAATTTTACTGTACTGAATACAGCACATTATAAGGAGCCACAATGTCTTTTGAAAAAATATTAGCTATTATTTATTTATTTAAAGTTCTGGTCACACCCCATGGCATGTGGGATCTGATTTCCCTGACCAGAGATCAAACCCACAACTCCTGTAATGCAGAAGGAGGATGAAGGCAGTCTTAAGCACTGGACCACAGAGGAAGTCTGTCATAATATCTTTATATGTCCCCTAAGAAAGGTCCGTCTAGTCAAGGCTATGGTTTTTCCAGTGGTCATGTGTGGATGTGAGAGTTGGACTGTGAAAAAAGCTGAGCGCCAAAGAATTGATGTTTTTCAACTGTGGTGTTGGAGAAGACTCTTGAGAGTCCCTTGGGCTGCAAGGAGATCCAACCAGTCCATTCTAAAGGAGATCAGTCCTGGGTGTTCTTTGGAAGGAATGATGCTAAAGCTGAAACTCCAGTACTTTGGCCACCTCATGCGAAGAGTTGACTCATTGGAAGACTGTGATGCTGGGAGGGATTGGGGGCAGGAGGAGAAGGGGACGACCGAGGATGAGATGGCTGGATGGCATCACTGACTCAATGGACATGGGTTTGGGTGGACTCCAGGAGTTAGTGATAGACAGGGAGGCCTGGTGTGCTGCAGTTCATGGGGTCTCAAAGAGTCAGACACGACTGAGCGACTGAACTGAACTGAAGCTAATTTTTCTTCTTAAGTGTCTTGGCTGTTTTTAGCCCTTTGGTCTTTCATATATATTTTAGAATAAATTTGCCAAATTTATTAAAGAATGCCCTTAGGAATTTTTAAGGAATTAAAAAACAACATGCCTGAAAAATATATGTATGTTGAAAATTGACATCTTTTCAGTATTGATTACTCCCATCTATGAACATGTTGTATCACCACATTTTAAAAGTTTTCCTTCACATCCTTCAATAAATGCTATCATTTTCCATATAAATTTTGCACATGGTTTTTTCTTTTTTGTATTTTGTTAGGACTGGACATGGAACAACAGACTGGTTCCAAATAGGAAAAGGAGTGCGTCAAGGCTGTATATTGTCACCCTGCTTATTTAACTTATATGCAGAGTACATCATGAGAAACGCTGGACTGGAAGAAACACAAGCTGGAATCAAGATTGCTACTGAACTGAACTGCTCCAAAGAACATGCTCCAACCCTGCATAGCTTCAGACTCACCAGAATTCTGTTATGCTCAACAGTATGCCAGATATGAATCCTCAGGCTCATGTCGTAAGTTCAGAACCTTGTGTTCCACAGATAGTGATAATTCAGTCTCATTATGATTTCTTGTCCCACAGCAATTTACATCAAGCAGCTGCTAATTCTGCTTTCCTCAGAAGTAAGCTAGTGTGTAGCTTTACTCAGAGCACCATGAATTCAATTTAGTAGTATATGCAAACTAGAATCTTGAGTTTCTACTGTGTGCTAGATAGTTTCAGGTTATCTCCTTTAATCCTCATTGTAAAATATGTGAGGATTTCAATATTCTAAAACCTGGGGTAAATTAGTCAAGATTATATAGCTACAAAATGAAGGGAATGTATTAGATTCATATTCAGCTGTTTGATTTCAAAATCTATACAAACTAAGGTGTTAAATCAGAGCTTATGTTTACTATGGGCTTCTCTGGTGGCTCAGTAGTAAAGAATCTTCCTACAGTGCAAGAGATGTAGGTTCAATCCCTGGGTCAAGAAGATGCCCTGGAGAAAGAAATGGCAACCCGCTCTAGTAGTCTTG
>SJYT01067728.1:56083-68502 GCA_006410635.1 Cephalophus harveyi | reverse complement strand
ACACATATTATCTCTTTCTGTATATAAACTATAGAATTTATATTTTAATAGTATTATTTTATAACATGTGAGATGAGCTAGCTAAAATCTTACCTAGAAATATTCTTATTGAGTTTTGAAGTTAATTTTCCCATATAAGGAATAACAAAATGGTGAATGGAAGGGAGTTGACTTAAAAAAAAATTAGTTTTTGGAGATTAACAGTATGATTGGCCAAGTATGAGGGTGAGAAAGTGTTCCTACTATTAATGATGCAAATTCTGAAAATTTCTTTCAGACTGATTGTACAAAACTCATACAAAGAAGGAGCTGCTTTTACTGCCGTGAATGGTTATGACAGTTGGTTTTCCTAATCCAGAGATTCTATAATGATGCCGTTACAAAAGCTGTGTTTTATCTGCTTAAGTTTCTTTCAGTTTGACTATCTTCTTTGTAAGGAGGTCAACAATTGGTTATTAAATTAGTTATGAAAATAGATACAGGAATGGACAATTTTATTGTTCACATGCCACCTCTATTGCATCCTGACTGGTGTAGTTTAGAACTAGTTCCTAATTGCATCTGTGATCTGTATTTCTCCTGTGCTTCTTGGTCTGGGCCTTTGACCTCCTCCTGAAGGTCTCTGAACTGGTTTCTAACTTCATTCTTTCTCATTCTTTCTTGCCCCAAAACAAATTAGATCTTTCTGAAAGAAATTAGATTTTTCTAGTGAATGTATGGCTTTTACTTTATCTTTATCCTTCTCAAAAAGGACCTACTGAAAAGCTGTACAAACTCCTGGACTTCTCTACTCAGGACCTCCCAGTCTTTTGAAATCTTATGAAGAAATGAACTAATGGTTCTGGTTGATGTTGCCTGCCCATAGCTTGTGTTTTTCTGCTTCTGTGTCTTACTCATTATGTTTTTCTCCAAGGATCTGTAAGTAGGAATTGTGCCTTTGGGTCATTTTTATTCCTGATAATCAATTCCTAGTGCAGTGCCAGCCCTATAGTGAACCTGAAGAATTAATGAGGGGACAAATACATTTCAAGTGAAACAGATCGTTGTTAGTATATACCTTTTTATCTCTTACATTTCCATGTGTAAAGTAGTATTTTAATAAACTGAATGTAGGAAAAGATGAGAGCAATGGGATAGAATCAAGAGTTGATGGATATTATTATAAATAGATAGTGTGGCAGTGAGGCAGTGCCTGAGTATTAAAGTATTATATTTTACATGTAATTATATCTTTTCAACTGTATCTTACTCATTTGGTATACTTAGTATTTGTTGGGAATTCAGTAGCAGCCTTTTCCAAGGGTAATAACTGCTCAGGCTTCCCAGGTGGCTCAATGGTAAAGAATCTGTCTGCTAATGCAGAAGACGTAAGAGATGCAAGTTTGAACCCTGGGTTGGGAAGATTCCCTGGAGTAGTAAAGGGCACCTAGCTCCAGTATTTTTGCCTGGAGAATCCCATGGACAGAGGAGCCTGACGGACTACAGTCCACAGGGTTGCAAGAATCAAACATGGCTTAATAACAGCCACGCAAGCATGCAGCAACTGCTCTGGCATCCGGCTCTCTAGATTAGTTTTGTCTGCCTTTAAATTTTATGTCAGAGGATTTACTCAGTATATACTCTTCTGTGTCTTGTATCTTTCACTTGATGTTTGTGCTGTGTTTCCACGTTATTGAATGTAGTTGTAGTTCAAACATTCTTACTGCTTTATAGTATCCCATTCTTTGAATAGATCATAATTTATTCATTCTGTTCTTCATGGACATTGGGGTGGTTTCTTGTTCTTGACTAATATGGACAGTCCTGTTATTAACATTTTTATGAATGTCTTTGGTAAACCTATGTCCACCTTTCTCTTGGGTGGTTTTCAGATTGCTTTATGACTATTTGTGCTTGTTACTTCTATCTTTATAAGTAGCCTAAGTGTCATTTTACAATATAGTGAACTAGGATTTATTTTTTTTCTTTCTCATCATAGTGCCTTACAAGTAGAATTCAAGTTTAGAGTGGTTATTCAGGAAATATATATGTTTATTAGTCACTTAGAAGTTCTAAAACACATATGCTTGGCTTCCCTAGAAAGTTCTAAATTAATCATAGTTTCCACGCCAGTCTTTAAGTACAAAAGATAGGAAATATCCTTTTAATTAGACATTCCTGTTGAATTAATAACAGCTTATTGGAAATTTTTTCATCTGCCCAGAGCTATTGTTTGTTGTTTTGCAAATAGCGTGAGAAAGAAAATTAGTTTGTTTCTTATAATGATAAAAGAAAGGACACTAATAAGAAGCTCCAGTTTCTGTGTAGTATTATACCTAAGGGTTTTAAGCTTCAGTGAATTATTTGTAAGGATAGAACTGATAAATTATATTGGTGGATGTAGCTTGAAAATAGTCTTAGAGTATATATTCTCTATTTTTATGAGTGATGTGTTTAGAGTTTCATCACATCATTTACTGTAAATAAATTAATGGGAACTAAAATTATAATTTTTTAATTCTTATCAACTGAATTTCCTCATTCATTGCTTATTTGGTATAACATTTGTACTATTTACTTTAAAAATTGCAATGATAAATGCCATTCAAAATAAGCCACGTCTGGTTATTTTCAATCCCAGCACAGTTACCTAAATGCCAATACCATATGGAAAAGTTTGGCTCCAATATGCCAGACTTTTTTTTTTCCCTCTTGGACAAAAAATGAGTGACATAGAGATTCAAATTAATGTCAGATGGTTTTGTAGCCTGTGCTTTTTGTTTGTGGTCTTTACCTTTGAAGAATCGGGATATATAAAAAGATTAAAGGATCTTTCCAACCATCCAGCTTAAAATATATATGTTTGCAAGCAAATGCCATGCATTTTCTAACTTAGTTTATTCTTGTTCCTGTAATTGCTAAGTATGTTCTTTTTAAATAGTGTGATATCTCTTGCATCTTCTCATTTATTTATTCAGCAAACATTTATTGAGTGTTTTCTGTGGGGCAAATAGATGTTTCTTTGGGTCCTTTCACTTTCATAGACATGGCTCTTTCCTGAGGGAGATCATAGTCTGCTGGGAATTCTGGATCAGGAGACAGCTATGCACTGTATAACATCTAGTAGATGTCTTAGGGGCTTCCCCAGTGGCTCAGTGGTAAAGAATTCGCCTGCAGTGCAGGAGATGTAGGTTCAATCCCTGGATTGGGAAGATCCCCTGGAGGAGGAAATGGCAATTCACTCCAGTATTCTTGCCTGGAGAATCCCATGGACAGAGGAGCCTGGTGGGCTACAGTCCATAGGGTTGCTAAAGAGTCGGTTGCAGCTGAGCAACTAAACAACAAGATGTCCTAGAGATGTTAGATATGATTGAATAGAGCAAAGTAGGATCAGAGCAACTCATCCTGCCTATGGGTTAGGGTCAGGGTTAGGGATAGAGAAGGAAGCTTTCACTGAGACTTCAAGGAAGTATAAGAATTTGAACAAAGGAGTAGAAGGAAAGATCTTCTGTGCAAAGGGAGTAGCATAACACATAGATCAGAGCTGAGAAAGGCTTGCATGTTCAGAAAACAATGGTTAGTTGCATTTGCTTAGAGCTTAATGCACGTTGGAGTGAAGAGGAGAGGGGAGGCATGAGGATGAGGTAGCTTACGGCTGAACTTGAAATATGGCAGTAATCTGGGACCTGGTAGTCCTTTGTGAAATTGGCAGGAGTTGGAGAAAAGATAGGCATTTGACCATCAAAGAGAATAGGAGTGTTTCAAAATAGCAAACAGAAAAGAATATGAAGCATGTGGAAGAAAACCCCAGTCTGTTTTCAGAACAATAAGTTGGCCAGCCCTGAAGTGGAGATGCTCCGGATGAAATGGGAACACCCTGCAGAGAGGTGCCTCCATGGAGTGCTGTGGATCGCTGTGCATGGCTTGCTTTATTTCTTCATCTTTACTCACCAACCTGGGTGAAGTCACAGAGGGCAACTGGGAAAAAGATATTAGGTATTTTAAACTAATGCCTGAAAAAAGGGAAGAGAGACTGTTAGAGAAGTAAGTATCATCTTAGCAGGAAGACCTGGATACATTTGGGAGTGACAGTGTCTCTCTGCCCTTCATCAAGGCATTTCATTACATTCTGGACATCATGCTTTAAGAGATCATTACAGAGAAGAGAATGGCCGGAGAATGGCAGCCAGGGCCCTGAAGCATCTGGGAAAGATACTGTGGGCAAACCAGGTAATGAAACGGAGGCTGTGAACCCCCGAATTGAATAGGAGACAGGACAGTTGTTGAAAGCAAGAACTATCCAGAGGGAATTCAACAACCACTGAATGGAATCGGGGAGTTTAAGTTCTATGGTAAGCTGATTTTTCTAATGATTTTCACTGTGAGTAAAGAGGTCAGCAACATTGAAATAAATGCCTCTAACATAATGAGCTTCTTGTGGATGGGGAATGTTTGAGTTGTGGATGGGGAATGTTTGAGTTGTGAATGGGTGCCAACTTGTCAGTGCTGGTATGCGTTGTGGGAATTTCACCTAATGATCTTCAGTGTCACGAAAAATGACTGAGAAACGTAAAAGATGACACTCTTAATGTCCTCAACATGTGCATGAACCAGGTGATCTCAGCTGGGTGCATTTCTGAGCCCCAAAGCCACTGAGCCCGGGCATGAGGTCAGGCTGTTTGCTGATAAGTTTTTGGAGACTGACTGATAGGAAATGACTTAGTTGCTAAATTGAGATGCAGTCAGTAATAATTGCAGACACTAGGAAATGAGTGTTTGGTAGTGCCTGATACTCAGCTGGGTACTTTATACTCACTGTCTGACTTAATCATAACAGCAAACTTGAATGGTGGGTTTTTTTAGCCACCCCTCCTTCAAGTAGAGTTATAGAGGTTAAGTAACTTGAGTTCCGGAGAAGGCAATGGCACCCCACTCCAGTACTCTTGCCTGGAAAATCCCATGGACGGAGGAGCCTGGTGGGCTGCAGTCCATGGGGTCGCTGAGTCGGACACGACTGAGCGACTTCACTTTCACTTCTCACTTTCATGCATTGGAGAAGGAAATGGCAACCCACTCCAGTGTTCTTGCCTGGAGAATCCCAGGGACGGGGGAGCCTGGTGGGCTACCGTCTATGGGGTCACACAGAGTCGGACACGACTGAAGTGACTTAGCAGCAGCAGCAACTTGAGTTCAACTGTGGCATTCGTGGTAAAGAATGGGGCCTTTCCAGGTGGCACTACTGTGGTAAAGAATCTGCTTGCCAATGCAAGAGACGTTAAGAGATGTGGGTTCGATCCCTGGGATGAGAAGATCCCCTGGAGGAGGAAATGGCCACCCACTCTAGTATTCTTGCCTGGAGAATCCAATGGACAGAGGAACTTGGCAGGCTACAGTCCATAGGGTCGCATAGAGTCAGATGCAACTGAAGTGAGTTGGCATGCATGCACACACATGGCGTTTTTAGCTTGGTCGTATTGAGAGTTACTTACTGTCTCTCTGCCTCGGTTCCACCATCTGAAAGTGTGGATAATAATTATGCCTGCCGCATAGGTGTGTTGTGAGGGCTAAATATGCCTGGTACAAAGTGGATGCTCAATAAGAGTTTGCTATCGTATTGTAATTTTTATTATGATTTTTAGTGTCCAAGTCTAGATTGCTGTGAAGATTGAGTTAATCCATGTCAGGAGCCTAACACCATGCTGGGCACCTCATAGTAATACATCTAACTCACCCTGTGGTCAGTCCTGCTCTGAGAAACTGTATCATTGTACCTTGAAGAATTTCCATGTATGCTTTAGAATCCTCAGTAAATACTATGTATTCTTCATCTCCATAGTAAAACCTTTCAATGTCACCTTTTCTATTCTCAGAGCCATCTGATCACTCCATCTTACGTTCCATGAAAATAAGTTTGTATGCAATATACTTTTAACTCAGGTATTTTTGTACATATACGTGTCTCCTTCTGTGTTATAAGCTCAGGGGACAAAGACAGATTTGTTTGTCATTGATTCCTTAGAAACTAGAATGGTGCAGGGCACACAGTATTCAATAAATAATTCTTGAACAGCAAAGCACCTTTTGACATAAACCAAGGATCAAGATTTTGGGCTCAAATCCAGGGCACTCTGCCAACAGGTCTTGCTGCTAAGCACACAGAGAGACGTAGCTCTGCTAGTGTAGCTTGATTAATATATGCTCAATTAAATTATTACTACGGATTTTTCATTTACTGAACTCCTTTTGGTAGACATGAATTTCTTTCACTTCCCACGTAGGCACGCCAGCCAGGAGCTGTGGCAATTCAGGGCCAAGGGTCCGTTGCTGTTGCTTGGAAGACATACATGTCTGCGGGTTCACGCTGTGTTTTAATAAACAGGGGCTTAAACACTCTGTGATGCGAAGTACAGCTGAGTACTCTTTTAAGTGCATGGGCAGATCATGCTGAATGCTTTTCTGGGTCATGCTCATTTCATAAAAAACAGTCAATTCCCAGCTTTCCCAGAAGAGGAAATGCTGAAGGTCCCTAAGCTGCAGTGCAGGGCCAGGAGGAAGCCAAGGACCACTGGGGGAGGGGCCCACTCCCTGTCCTTTCCTTGACGAGTCACCCCGTCCCACAGGTCCCCATACAGCCGCTTTCAGGCTAAATTCATGCCGCTGCTTAAATGCAGAAGGTCTTTTTCTTTTTCCTTTTGTGGCAACCACATCGTTCCCAGTGACCAGAGCAACATGACATAGAAGCGGAAAAAAAACACCCCAACTTCTTGCCAGTTGCTAGGCAGAGAAAATGCCTTTGGATATTTGCAGTATGCTTCCCATGTTGATTTCCTAATCATGAACTTGTTTTCCAAGCCAAACACAATAGCATCCTGAACACTCATCAGTGTTTGGTAGATTTTGCTGCCAAACTCATTAACAGATTTTTGTTGTAGAGGAATGAGGATAAAGGGGATGCTTTGGGTAAAGAAGTAGCTTGGTGGGAGATTTGATTTTTTCTCTATTGAAGAGTTCTTTCTAATTTTTTGACACAATGTGATTGATGTTAATTCTTCTGGCTATGTTTATTTTAATTTCAACACAGGTAGTTTTTAGATTCCTCAAATCTAAAAACTCAAAGGGTAAAAGGTAAAAATCTAAAGGCTCAAAGGGTAAAGAATCTGCCTGCAATACAAGAGACCCAGGTTCGATCCTTGGGTCAGGACGATCCCCGGGAGAAGGGAATGGCAACCCACTCCAGTATTCTTGCCTGAAGAATCCCAGGGACGGAAGAGCCTGACAAGCAAAGAGTGAGACACGACTGAGTGCCTAACACACACACAGTTTTTAGATTATACTTAACCTTGATGCTAATATGTCCTCAAAGGATATTGCCACTTTATCTTTTGAAAAATCTGATGAATTATTGAGAAGTACTTCACTTTGGATCTAAATATCATGATTAAAGGATGCGATGATTTACTTGTGTGCTGATGAAACTTACTTTTTCGATGGGAAAACAACTATTTGCTCTGGATTTCAGACCTCTCACTGCTAAGCAGGACAGCCTGTGAGTCCTGAAGTCGGAGGCAGAAAACCCCTGGGAAGCCTGTTGAGTATAGCAGGCTTCAAGGAAAGCAGGAAAGAATCTCTTCCCTGGATAGACAGACACATTTAGAAGGGACAGGAGCAAGGGAGCGGCAGATGGCGGTCTAAGAGGGAGGTCCGGGCTTGGCTGCTACTGGGGTCAGTCTTTGACTGTGGGTGTGAAGTTGGTACCCACCAGAAATACCCAGAGTGATGTCTCTTTAATTCTGTGCTTAGGACCATGAGGGTTCTAGCAGGGAATGCAACTAGAGGAACACAGCCTCCTGGAGACTTTCAGGAAGCCTTGTGACTAGGAAGACACATGTAGTGGTGGAAAGATCTCAGGCCAGCTGTCACTTGAGAAATGGGGAAAAGATTAATGTATTTTTTCCTAAGATCTCTTGGAGCTAATCAAATTATACTAATAAAAACGATTTAAGGTGTAAGGCAGAGCACTGAGTGCATTGTGTGAATAAACTTTTAATTCTCACAATAATCCAGTGAGGAAGGCATTTTATTCTCCTGTGCTTATAGGTGGGACATGGATGCACAGAGAGGTTAGGCAATTGCCCAGAATCACTCAGCTCTGGGTTTTGAACCATGTCTTGTGATGGAGTCCCTGTTCTTAGCCAGTATGGTCTACTGCCTGGGCATGCAGGGTTTATAGATCTTATCTGTAATATCTGGATTGGTGTCCAGGCTCTCTGTAACGCTTCCATGAGCATTGTTCTCACTGGATTTAAGTCACTGATTTCCAGTTGTGTGACTTCTGTCATTGTGCAGAGGCTTGACTTCCTACTGCACCAGTGCCAGGGACCTTATGAAGTTGTTGGACACAGTGCCAGTAACCTGGGGCTGAGAGAAGCAGGGAGATGGGGACCTTCACAGATCCCTGTGACCCTTTTCAGCTCCTGTCAGGGGAACAGAGACACTCTTTCATGCCACAGTTTAGAGTTCAGTCCACAGTTAAAAAAAAATCTCCAGATCACTCATTTCTGATGTGTTTAGATCTCTTTTGTTTTAGCATCAATATTCCCATCTTTCCAGGACAGTGTAAAGGTGGTCAACTCTCCATAAAGGTTAAGCTAGCATGTTACTGGTCTGGCAGTGCTAACTAAATCAATTCAGAGCCACTATTGGCATTTTAGAGCTTCCCTGGTGGCTCAGATGGGAAAAAAAAAAAAAAAAATGCTTGCAACGCAGGAGATATGGGTGTGATCCCTGGGTTGGGAAGATCTGGAGAAGTGGAGAATTCCATGGACAGAGAAGCCTGGTAGGCTACAGTCCATGTGGTCGAAAAGAGTCGACATGACTGAGTGACTAACACTGAATGACTGACTGATTGGCATTTTAAACTTATTTCTTTTTTTTTTTTTTCTGTACTGTTGGAGCCCTTTGGTGTGTTTATCATTCCCCTCCAACCCTTTGTGCTCCTGCCGGGATTCTGGGGTTATCTCTGTGGGTAGAGCTATGTGCATTGGGTACAGTTTCCGTTCTCAGATGTGTCCAGGATGAAGTCACAGACTGGCACTGAGAGGCCTCTGTGGTTCCAGGGAGAGGTTCACGTTCACCTCCTGCCTTGCTCCCCCATTCTCTGGTTTATGTGCTGGACTAAAGGCCTGTCTTCAAACAGATTTGTTAGCTTCTGCCTCTGGGTCTGGCCTCACATGGTTTCCTTTGCTTCTTACCCAACATCCTGCCTATGGAAGCCCTTCTTGGTCTAGGATGTTCCAACTCCATCTTTTCTAAGCAGCTGTCCACAATCCTCTGCATGTAGCTTGTCTCTTCCCTTCACACTAGGGCTCCCCTGATGGCTCAAAAAGTAAAGAATCTGCCTGCAGTGCAAGAGACCTGGGTTCAATCCCTGGGTCAGGAAGATGCCCTGAATAAGGAACTGGAAACCCACTCTAGTATGCTTGCCTGGAGACTTCCATGGACAGAGGAGCCTGGTGGACTGTAGTTCAGTTCAGTTCAGTCACTCAGTCGTGTCCAGTTCTTTGTAACCCCATGGACTGCAGCACGCTAGGCTTCCCTGTCCATCACCAACTCCCAGAGCTTACTCAAACTCATGTCCATCACATCAGTGATGTCACCCAACCATCCAGTCCTTTGTCATTCCCTTCTCCCCCACCTTCAATCTTTCCCAGCATCAGCATCTTTTCAAATGAGTTGGTTCTTCACAGCAGGTGGCCAAAGTATTGGAGTTTCAGCTTCAGCATCAGTCCTTCCAATGAACACTCAGGATTGATTTCCTTTAGGATGGACTGGTTGGATCTCCTTGCAGTCCAAGGACTCTCAAGAGTCTTCTCCAACACCACAGTTCAAAAGCATCAATTCTTTGGCGCTCAGCTTTCTTTATAGTCCAACTCTCACATCCATACATACTAGAAAAACCATAGCTTTGACTAGACAGACCTTTGTTGGTAAAGTAATGTCTGTATAGTTAATGGGGTTGCAAGGAGTTAGACATGACTGAAGGAGTCTGTCTTTGTCATTAGGGATTCTGGAGAACTGGAAATTGTGTGTGTGTGTGTGTGTACGTGTGTGTACATGTGTGATCTCACATGGGCGTGCACAGTGTCTCTGCCATCCCCATAAGGTAGGATAGCAGCCACCAGAAGATGGCTTTTCCATTTGAATGACCAACCCTAGCCCTCCCCTTTCACTTTTTGCCTCTTCCCATAATGGAAGCCTCGTCTTGATGCCGCAAAAAAGATCTGAACACTTCTGCCTTCTTGTCAGAGAGTTTGAGATCATCTCTCTTATGATTCTTTTAATTTTCAAGAGCTGTAAAGCCCACAGCTGCCTAGCATCTGCCTCCGTCCTTCTCCTCGGGTCTCCTCTTCCTCCCCCCTCCACCTCTGCTGTGAGCCCAGGACTAAATTTAGAGCAGGGGGATTGATGGTGGTGGGAAGTGGATGAGAGGGGAGGCAGGCTGTGGTCACAGCACTTGTGGTGGCCCTTCTATCATTATTTCAGTTTTGCTGATGGGGGAACTGAAGCTCCTGGTGAAGATGGAGTGTAGCTGGGATGTGAAGCCGATTTCTCCACCCAAAGCCCATGTTGTCTCTGCCAGTTCTCCCTGAGTCCCCTGAGCCCTGTGCTGTGCCTGGTGCCAAGGACTCCTCACCCTGCTGAGTCCTTGCCTCTGTCCTCTCCAAGAGGCTTGGGGAGCCCCGCTGTGCAGAGAGGAGGCCGCCCACTGAGGTCCCGCCATGGATGGTAGAGGAGCCCACCATTCAAGCACACACTGCGCGGCTCTTCCCTCCATCTCTCTGTCTCCTGACTGCCCTGGAGAGATGGGATGCGTTTCCTGGCTTCTGTGTACCCAGGGTGGTCTTCTAGGCCCCTAGCCTAGCTGTAGGGGGTCGTCTCTTACTTGATTAGCTTATCCTTTTGTGAGGAAGTTGGAAACTCCGAAGCTTCTGGAAGCTACCTGGGATTGTATACATGACAAGTTGTTGTTCAGCTGCTCAGTTGTGTCTAACTCTTTGCAACCCGGTGGACTGCAGCACACCAACCTTCCCTGTCCTTCACCATCTCCCGGAGCTTGCTCAAACTCATGTCCATTAAGTTGGGGATGCCATCCAACCATCTCATCCTCTGTTGTCACCTTCTCCTCCTGCCTTCAGTCCTTCCCAGCATCAGGGTCTTTTCTAATGAGTCAGCTCTTCAAATCACATGGCCAAAGTATTGGAGCTTCCGCTTCAGCATCAGCCCTTCCAATGAATATTCAGGATTGATTTCCTTTGGGATTGACTAGTTTGATCTCCTTGCAGTCCAAGGGACTCTTAAGAGTCTTCTCCAATACCACAGTTAGGAAACATCCTTTCTTCAATGCTCACCCTTCTTTATGGTCCAGTTCTCACATCTGTACATGACTGTGTCAAGCATCTTCCCTGTCCTTCACCATCTCCCGGAGCTTGCTCAAACTCATGTCCATTAAGTTGGGGATGCCATCCAACCATCTCATCCTCTGTTGTCACCTTCTCCTCCTGCCTTCAGTCCTTCCCAGCATCAGGGTCTTTTCTAATGAGTCAGCTCTTCAAATCACATGGCCAAAGTATTGGAGCTTCCGCTTCAGCATCAGCCCTTCCAATGAATATTCAGGATTGATTTCCTTTGGGATTGACTAGTTTGATCTCCTTGCAGTCCAAGGGACTCTTAAGAGTCTTCTCCAATACCACAGTTAGGAAACATCCTTTCTTCAATGCTCACCCTTCTTTATGGTCCAGTTCTCACATCTGTACATGACTGTGTCAAGCAGGTGATGATAACTGGCACATTGGAGAGTTTGTATCCTATCCAGAGGGCAGAGAAGCCAGCTCCAGTGTTGCTAAGAGTGAGTGTGGCTCCCATGTTCCCAGAATGCCTGCCTTTCCAGAATAAGCTGGAAGTGTGGATTTTTATCTGAGTTTTCCAAATTTTTAAAACACAGAGCCAGCAAATCAATTGAGTGTGGACCAGACTTCCAGGCAACCATGTTATGACCTCTGCCTGGGGACCTGACTGCCTGCTGCTACATTATGTGGTCTGCCTGACCTGTAGGCATCTGGATTTGTGACCCTTGGTTTGGGGAAAGGAGAGCAAAATTAATAAATGAAACAGATATGGGAAAAAAGATAAGAAAAGAAAGTTAATATTTGATTAAAAAGATTGATGCTGAAATAAGTGGAACGTGTCTCAGTTTACATTTAAATGTAAGTGGCATTTTAATTTAGTGACTTGGAAGGACATTAGAGAATCTTAGAATATTTTCTCCCTAAATTAAATAGCTATCTATTAAATGTTATTTAGGAATGATTTTTAAATGTGTTTTTAAAACTTTTAAATATTGAATATTCTAAGAATTAAAATTTTCCAGATCCAGTTAAATA
>SJYT01067728.1:0-17517 GCA_006410635.1 Cephalophus harveyi | reverse complement strand
TCTTGATTCCAGCTTGTGTTTCTTCCAGCCCAGCGTTTCTCATGATGTACTCTGCAGATACATTAAATAAGGGTTAACACTAATTAAAATGGGTATTAAAGCCAGAAAATTTTAAAATCTCTCTCCATTGCCAATTATACCTAACTTTAGATAGTATTTCAAAAGATTGTATTACAAATTTCTAATAAAGTTAAGATGACATCCAATACTTTCTTATTCATTTTGTTTAATTCAAATGAATTGTTACATTCAGATGAGGCTGTTAAAACTGATGTGGCTTTGGAGTTATGGAATCTGAAAAGTGAACCCATTGAATCAGGAATCAAGATGGTGCTGAAGCTAAAGCTAGGAGTGAGATCCTTCAGTACAGTTGTTTTGTTTCTTTTAGATAGTTTTCTTTTTCTCTTTACACAAGTTCTACAAAAGTTCTAACATGCACACAGCCAGATATTCTGAAAATAAGAAAGTGTCAAAGGTCACTTTCCTACCACCTGGAAGTAATCACTGTTTGCATTTTAGTGTGTGCCGCATATTTTTCTTCGTATGAATGCACTCTGATATTATACATGTGTACACATGTATGTGTATATGTATACACACATGCATATATATGTGAAAGTGTGTATGTATGTGTGCATCTAGTATGCTTAGTCATATTTTCACCAAACAATATTTTACAGACATCTGTTGTAGACAGACATGTGTATATATACTTTTCATTTCATTCCATTTCTGATTATACGTTTTCCCAGTATTCTCTAGTTTGCATGTACCATAATATATTAAATGATCCCCTTAATGATGAGCTTTAAAGTTGTTTCCCCTGTTTTTGCTTCTATAATCAATACATTGAAACCCCTTGTCTGAAAATTTTCTTAGGATAAATTCCAAGAGATAGAATTGCTGGGTTAAAGGAAACGCCCACTTAAAAGTCTGAGATTTATACTAAGTTGTCCTCAGAAGTGTTGTGTCATTTTGTATTGTTATTAGCAATGTCTTGAGGGTGATGATTTTGGAATATTATGAACAATCCTGTGTTTTGTTAATCTTTTAAATCTTTGTAAATATGGGATTCCCTGGTGGCTGAGACAGTAAAGAGTGTGCCTTCAATGCGGGAGACTTGGGTTTGATCCCTGGGTTGGAAAGATCCCCTGGAGAACAGAATGGTAACCCACTCCGGTATTCTTGCCTGGAAAATTCCATAGACAGAGGAACCTTGCATGCTACAGACATTCTTACATTAATTTTCATTTATTTGGTGGAATATCTCCAGATTCCTTCCAGCTTCTGTGTGCCCTGACTTGGCAGGTAGTGGCTGGAGCTTTTAGGACAGATAAAGGAAGGAATGATCTCATCTGGTCTCTAGGTAGTTAATGGACCTTGTTTTGAGGACCCAGACCAGATTTGCTGGATGGAAAGTCATTTTTTTCCTTCTAAACATTTTTAAGGCCCAGTATAAATAACTCTTTTTTGTTTTCTTTGTTAAAATAATAGCTTATTTCATCACAGGCTTAATGACCACCAGGAAGAGTCTAGATCTTTGAAATACTAATGAACTTATTTGCCTACCATAGGGCTTTAGAGAGCTCTGAACCTGATCCCAGAAATACAAAAACTCGGGGCAGGCAGGAGAGGATGGGAAATTCTTCCATTCCTTCTTGAAAGTCTCTTTTTCTTTCTCCCTTCCTTCCTCACTCCCTCAATCTCTCTCACTTGTAAAGGGATCCCTTTAGAATTTCTGGCCCTTTTGTTTTTATTAAAAGTCCCCTTTTGGCTAAATTTTGGTCCTTTGTGCTTCACAAGACTTAGATGTTTAGGCAACATTTGACTCTTAAGTATTTTACTGCAGAACTTTGAGATCTTGGTAAATACTTTTAATTCATATCCACATGATCACTTTTGGCCCTGTCCCAAACTATGAAGGAAATATAATCCCCAGGTAGGAGAAACAAACAATGCACAAGGTTTCTTTTATTGATACAACATAACTATTACACTTGATAGTTACTGTATTCTTATAAAAAAAATAATTGATTCGGGTCAACACTCAGTTACTTGGTTAGCCCCATGTTGTCTTCATAATATCTTTTCTTGTTTCCTGCAGGCATTCTTGCACCGGATGAACCAGTGCGCAGCATCAAAGCTTGACAAAAATGTAACAGAAGAAACTGTGAAGGTGAGGAGATGCAGCTGGCCCTTGACCCCAGCACATGGTCCCCTCAGATAAAACGTCACCTGTGGGATGTTACCTCAGGGCTTGTCCACTTTTCTCCAGTTTCAGTATAAGTTGTTTTCTCAAGTCTTTATTAAATTTGTTACAATATCGTTTCTGGTTTATGTTTTTTTTTTTTTTTGGCCACTAAGCATGTGAGATCTTAGCTCCCTGACCAGGAGTCGAACCCTCACCACCTGCATTGAAAGGCAAAGAGTTAACCACTGGAATGCCAGGGAGTTCAGTTCAGTCACTCAGTCATGTCTGACTCTTTGCCACCCCATGGACTGCAGCACACCAGGCTTCCCTGTCTATCATCAACTCCCGGAGCTTACTGAAACTCGTGTCCATCGAGTCGGTGAAGCCATCCAACCATTTTCATCCTCTGTCGTCTCCTTCTCCTCCTGTCTTCAATCTCTCTCCGCATCAGGGTCTTTTATAATGAGTCAGTCTTCACATCAGGTGGCCAAAGTATTGGAGTTTCAGCTTCAGAATCAGTCCTTCCAATGAATATTCAGGACTGATTTCCTTTAGGATAGACTGGTTTGATCTCCTTGCAGTCCAAGGACTCTCAAGAGTCTTCTCCAATAACCACAGTTCAAAAGCATCAGTTCTTCGGTGCTCAACTTTCTTTATAGTCCAACCGTCACATCCATACATGACTACTGAAAAAACCATAGCTTTGACCAGATGGACTTTTGCTGGCAAAATATTGTCTCAATGAAACTATGAGCCATGCTATGTAGGGCCACCCCACATGGACGGGTTATGGTGGAGAGTTCCGACAAAATGTGGTCCACTTAAGAAGGGAATGGCAAACCACTTCAGTATTCTTGCCTTGAGAACCCTAGGAACAGTACAAAAAGGCAAAAAGATAGAAAAATGAAAGATAAACTCCCCAGGTTGTTAGGTGCCCAATATGCTACATATTGGGAGCAGTGGAGAAATAACTCCAGAAAGAATGAAGAGGTGAAGCCAAAGCAAAAACAGCCTCAGTTGTGTAAGTGACTGGTGATGGAAATAAAATATGACGCTGTAAAGAACAGTATTGCTTAGGAACCTGGAACGTTAGGTCCATGAAACAATGTAAATTAGAAGTGGTCAAACAGGAGATGGCAGGAATGAACATCGACATTTTAGAAATCAGTGAACTAAAATGGACTGGAATGGGTGAATTTAACTCAAATGACCATTATATCTACTACTGTGGGCAAGAATCCCTTAGAAGAAATGGAGTAGCCTTCATAGTCAGCAAGAGTCCAAAATGCTGTACTTGGATGTAGTCTCAAAAATGACAGAATGATCTCTGTTCGTTTCCAAGGCAAACCATTCAATATCACAGTAATCCAAGTCTTTGCCTCAACCAGTAATGCCGAAGAAGCTAAAGTTGAACGGTTCTATGAAGACCTACAAGACCTTCTAGCACTAACACCCCAAAAATATGTCCTTTTCATTATAGGGGACTGGAATACAAAAGTAGGAAGTCAAGATACCTAGAGTAAAAGGCAAATTTGGCCTTGGAGTACAAAATGAAGCAGGGCAAAGGCTAATAGAGTTTTGCCAAGAAAACTCACTGTTCATAGCAAACACTTTCTTTTAACAACATAAGAGAAGACTACACATGGACATCTCCAGATGGTCAGCACCGGAATCAGATTGATTATATACTTTGCAGCCAAAGATGGAGAAGCTCTGTACAGTCAGCTAAAACAAGACTGGCAGGTGACTGTGGCTCAGATCATTAACTCCTTATTGCCAAATTCAGACTTAAATTGAAGAAAATAGGGATAACCACTAGACCTTTCAGGTATGCCCTAAATCAAATCCCTAATGATTATACAGTGGAAGTGACAAATAGATTCAAGAGATTAGATCTGCTAGACAGAGTGCCTGAAGAACTATGGACGGAGGTTCATGACATTGTACAGGAGGCAGTGATCAAGGCCATCCCCAAGAAAAAGAAATGCAAAAAGGCAAAATGGTTGTTAGAGGAGGCCTTAGAAACAGCTGAGAAAAGAAGAGAAGCTAAAGGCAAAGGAGAAAAGGAAAGATATATCCGTTTGAATTTAGAATTCCAAAGAATAACGAGAGGAATGCCAGGAAATGCACAGAATAAGTTCTGTGCCAGGCACCTGTGTGGATGACAGCGAGAAAACAAGAAAATAGGATTTGGGAAAAGAAATGGAGGGTTATGAGGATGGTGTAGAAGACGGGAATTTTTTTTTTTTTTTTTTGCCAAGACCTTGGAAACATTTGAAAGGAAGAAGAAAAATAACCTCAAGTCCAAAAACTTCCAAGTCTCTGAGGGGGAGGGAGTTGAACCGTGTGTGAGAGGATTACTGGAGGGGCCTGGAAGGCAGGATGTGGGCCATTGGGACTTCCAGGCTCTGACTCCTGAGGAGCAAATTATTTGGATGGTCCATTGGTGCAGAAAATGTCCGCACAATACCTTCAGCTCACAGATGTACGAGCATTTCCTTTTAAACCATAGGGAAGGAAAATTGTGAAGAGTTATGGGGGAAAAAAGAGGAGGAAAGATAGTAAATGAGAATCATGCTATAGTTGTTACTACTCATTTAAACTGTACAAGTAATCATTGATATTTATTTTGGATCCTAACTTGCTCTGTTATTTTACTGAAAATAAAAAGTCCCCATGAATTTTATAGGCATTTCTATTTCCCATTGAATTGAGTAGTAACTTATCTGTTCTCCTTACCATGGAGTATTTTATTAATCGTTTGGGTGCTTTTGGTTGCAAGCAAAAGATACCTGTTACTCACGGGAACATGACAATACTTTGACTCTCATAGCAATAACTTCTACGAGCAGAGAAGCCCTTCCTCTAAAGCTGGCCAGCAAGTCTGATTTTCTACCTGCCGCCCACTGTCATTTGTGGGATGGGACTGTCATACTTGGATTCAGTCACTTGGAATTGTCCTGAGAACCTGGATCAGGTTTTCAGTGGTTCCCAGAATTGCGTGGGAGGGTAGTGGACGTCCAGACAGAATGGATGCTCTGCCAGCAGGGTGGGTGGGAAAGGGCAGCTCTCCACCAGTGTTCTCAACGTGGAGAGAAAATACTATATTCCCATAGGATTTTTTTTCCCAACTTGCCTCACTATTGCATTTACACATTTATTTACAGATGCTGTTCTCAAACATTGAGGATATCCTTGCAGTACATAAAGAATTCTTAAAGGTCGTGGAAGAGTGCTTACATCCAGAACCTAACGCTCAGCAAGAAGTGGGAACCTGCTTTCTTCAGTTTGTAGGATCAATTTCTGTTTATTTTAAAAGCTTTCCCCCCTAGCATTTAAGATTTCCCTTTTGGCAGAGTAGTATGTGGGAATTCAGCGTTAGAAGTAAAATCTGACACCAAAAAAAGTTTGGGGTCTTTTAAGGCCAGTGAAATCTTCCACTTAGAGCCAGAAAAGGGGAGGGGGCCTCGCATCATCCATTTTATTCAGTGCGGAATAAACAGGCTTTTCTTTTTTCCCAACGAGTTAGTTTTTCGCATCCGCTGTAGCTTTGAATTCTAATGAATATACAGGCTGTTCATAATGAATGGATTTTTATGTTGCTCTCAAAAATGGAGCATTTCTCTTTTGAGGCAGAAAATCCTCACTCTTATAATGGTGCGATGAGCCTTGTGTTAGTCAAAACGTTCTCTTGTTCATTGACTTCTGACAAACTTGGAGATGAACAGACCTGGTCCCTCAAGGTACACACATGCTTGCATCTGAATTTTTCTCAGAGGCTTGTACGGAGCAGTGCAGAAAAACAAGCCAGTCAGTCCTCAGTTGTTTCAAATTAGATGTCATGCTTGTATGATCGTTTTCATTTCTTTACACATGATAGCTGAAATTATTTATGCAGTTGATTTGCAAGGTAAGAAGCCACCTGTATAGTGAAAATTGTTTTCAGAACTAAAGGGCATTCATACTGACAAAAGAAAAGTAGTGCTTCTATTTCTATCATTCTCCTGTTGCTAATTTTCAGAATACTCATTGGAATCCATTTATTTATCAAAATGCTATATGACAGTGTTCTATTTAAAAATTGTGTATGAGTATTTTGTCACTGAAATCCATTTTCATTTTTTTAATTTCTAGTTAGTCTTTTATAAAGTAATGATGTGTAGTTTCTAGATCTATATATGTAGTGAGCAGACTCTGTATATGTTATTTTAAGTATCAGAAAATATTCCGTAAAAATAATTCTATGAAAGAGAGAGACTCCTTGAGCATAGGGAGATGACACTTTCCTTGGGTACAACTCTAAGTCACGTGTGTTTGCGTCCACTTAATCCAGACTGTTCCCCTTCATGAAAGAATGCAGATCTCCTGCCAGCTGGAGTGGTTGCTGGGTTACTGAGTCCTGGGTTGCACATGGGAATCTTGCTCCCTGACATCCATTTCCTCAGTAACACACTATGAATCTGTCAACCACGAATTTAGCTGAACTATTTCTGAAGTTTGTTTTCTTCTGGTTCATACCATCTCTTGAAATAAAGTCTTTCAATCAATTTTCTGCTGGCTGTATAAAATAGCACTCAGTGTTTCTAAATGCATGTCTTAGACATTTCAGAGGACACACTTCTCTTCTACTCTTTGATCACTACCTTTTCTGTGTCTTCCTCTTTTATTTGGACCACTTCGATAGATATTAATCATCGTCACTTGTAGAAAACCTTATAGATGGAAGAAAGCTTAGAGATCAGGGTGGTGTGACATTTCTCCTTTTAGGAAAGTATCCTTTCTGTAGCACCTGTGAAAATTGTTCATCTTGCTTTTACTTGATCACTTTTAGTGATAACTCTAATTGTTGGAAAAATTGCTTATTAATTCAAAATCTGCCTGTCACTGCCCATCATGGCCTTTGCAGTTTGCACCCAGTGGTCCTAGTTTTGTGTTTGGAGCTACAAAGAATTGTAAATCCTTTATAATAAATATGACAGCTATTTGAAAGTAGCTGCATGTCCTTACTTTTATATGCAAACAAGTATTTCTCTCTGAGATGACCTTTCAGATGTAACATCTTCAAGGTCTGTCATTATCTTAGTTGCTTGTTGCTGAATATTGTCTACTTTGTCAGTGCCCCTTTTAAACTGTCCAGATTGGTGCCTGTGACCTGCAGGGTACTACGTCCTATCCTCTATGAACTGATACATGCTTTGCCTTCCACCAAAATACATTCTTCCCTCTCCCTGCTGGGAGATTGTAGGTTCATCTCCCTGCTCTTGCCTGGATATGATATCTTTTCTAAAGCTGTAACTGAACCCTCCCAGTAAAGCTAAATGCTCTCTTGTCTGTAATCTGCTACCACTTGGTTCATTTACCTTTATTGTGTACATCATATTGGATTGTTATGAATATAAGTCTGTCCCCTTCCTAGATCCATCCCTTCCTAGATCAGAAAAAATAAACATATTCCTATATATACACAGTCTGGCTCTTGAAATGTAGTAAAAACACTTAATAAAGTTTGTTCATAAACATCACCCTTCATGTTTCAAAATGGCTAATAAAATGACTCTAATGTGTTCTTGAATTTACAGAAAGACAAGTTTCGCATCTATGATGAATATTGTAGTAATCATGAGAAGGCACAGAAATTGCTCTTTGAACTTAACAAAATAAGAACAATCCGGACATTTCTGCTGGTAAGTATATATTTATGTGTCACCATATGCTGTTATTTGTTGATAGGTCCACTGAGAGCCAAGGAATAGCATCAGGGTAGTGTTAGAACTGCTTGTGTGACATCTGTTTTTAACATATCCCTGCTAGGAAGCTAGAGAGTCCTTTGAGAAATGTAACAAGTGAGACTGTAAGTCAACTGTACTTCAGTAAATATATATAGTAATAAATTGAGTTGGCTGAAAAGTTTAAGTGTTTTCTGTTATATCATATGGAAAAACCTGAATGAACTTTTTGGCCAATCTGATATATACTCTTACAATCACACACACACATACACACACACAAATGAAATGAATGAATGAAATGAAAAGAAGTGAGAGTTGGGAGAAGCTTGTTCATGGAGAAACACTGCCATGCCCTCTCCTGGTTGACGAGTTACGAGACCCCAGGTTCTTAGTGAGAGAAGACGTTTATGCTAGAGTTCACCATTGCTTTTATATCCCTCTGGTCTCTAGAGTTTCATTTACTGCTGCTTAGAGAGCTCTAAGTAGGGCAGTGACCGGAAGGAAACACTTTGTGGGGATGGTAGAAAAGAATTTTCAAGACTGACCTTTCTCCTACATATATTCTTCATTCACTGTTCATAAAAAGAGAAAAATCTGTGTTTAATTTCTTTAGGATAGTACAAATAAAAGCATATTTTGGCAGTTACTTAAACATAATTGCCAGTGAAAACGTCACTGTAAATAGAATTCAGTGATATTTAGCAAGCTGTGGAGTGGAGAGGCCATCTCCACCATCCGGTTTTAGAGCCTGGATCAGGCTCTAAAATAGGAAAAATAAAATGCCTGTTTACAACTCATTTCCACTCCCACTATTAGCTCCAGGCAGTCACCGATTTGCTCTCCATGTCTCTAGGTTTGCCTTTTCTGGAGATTTCCTATAAATGGAATACAGTACAATACAATCTTTTAATGCCTGACTTCTTTTGCTGACTAAAATGATTTTGAGGTTCATCCTTGTTATAACATGTATCTATACTCCATTCATTGTTATTGCTGAATAATATTCCATTGTGTTTTGCCAGTATATGAATAATGGGTCAACAATTGACTGTGGTAGTGGTGGGCCTTGAAGATTCTTGAAGTCATTTCGGAGAGAAAAATTTCTTAGTAAAGTCAGGATATGTCTAGTTTGGGCAGTTCTGAAGAATACTATTATGAATATTCATGTACAAGTCTGTGTGTGGATATACATTTCCATTCTCTTGGGTAAATACTTAGAGTAGAATTGCTGAAACAGGGTTTATGTTCAGGTCTTTTCTTTTTTTAATAATTTCTCTAGGGAATACAATATGCATCTTAACTTAGGAAGTCTTATTTCCCTGAGGCTGGTTATTATTTTTTTGTTTGCTTTGTTTTTAGTAACTTGCCTGGATGGAATTTGAGAATCTGTGTCTTGTGTATACGCAGCTGCTGCTGCCGACTTCATTCAGTTTTTGTTTTATAACTTAGTTTTTCCTTTAGGCATCACTCCTCTGACTTTTTAACTTAGTGGTCAGTTAGGAATTTGTCAGAGGTAAATTGAACATCACGATCCATCTGATTTCTGGATCTGTGTGGGAGTGTGGGGGGACACATTCACAGAGCAGGCAGTTTCCAACTCAGACCTGGGTTTTTCTTCTTAAGGGGCCATCATCTTATTTCTTCTCTGCACGTACACAGTCTGACGTTTGCCCCAAGCAGGACCGAAGTCCTAGGCTAGCATAATTGTGAACGTTCCCATTTTTCTTAGGCAGTGTGCTACATTGCCAGCACTCCTGGGTGTGGGATTTTTGCCCTCTGCAGTCCCCTCTGATAGCTGGTTTGCAGGGCCAGTGCTACTATGACTGGGCCACCATGCAGGATGAGCTGAGGATGACCCTGATTGGCGGGGGTGGGGAAGAGGGGGAAGAAAGGGAAGAGCCCAGGCAAGAATGCCACCAAGTCCTCTGTTCTTACCTGAAGTTCAGCAGTTTGTCGTGAATAAACACTTCTCAATTTGTTGACTTTAGTTGATTTCCAGAGTCCTGAAATTGTTGTCCCCCCACCCACAATTTAGTTTAGTATAACAGCTGTTTTGGGCTTCCCTGGTTGCTCAATGGTAAAAGAATCCTCCTGCAAGGCAGGAGACACAGGAGATGGTTTGATCCCTGGGTCGGGAAGATCCCCTGGAGGAGGGCGTGGCAACTCACTCCAGTATTCTTGCCTGGAGAATCCCATGGACAGAGGGGCCTCGAGGGCTACAGTCCATAGGGTTGCAAAGAGTTGGACATGGCTGAAGTGACTTCACGTGCACACACGCATCAGTTGTTTGGGGGAAGAGAAGTTACTGATCTCTTCTCTCTGACATGGGCAGAGGAAGTCCTGCACCTCTGGACTGATGGGGCTCCCTGTGAAGTCTCAGAACCCTGCTGTCCCCCTCAGGACACTCTGTGTTCAGCAGAGCTGGGCCTCTGCTACATATCCCAAGTCCCAGATGCTGCTGGCAGGAAGACCCTGGCTTTGCTAGTTCTTGCCTTGGCACCAAGTGGACACTAATTATCTGGATGACTAGGAAATTCACTACATCTCTGGTATCATTTTCCTTACTCATTAAATAGGGATAATAGCAATCACCCTTTGAAAAATATTAAGGGTTTACAGATATGGGATGATGATGTTATAATTTTGGGTACTTGCATATGCCATCACCTGAGTAAGTTTTTAGGATTGGCGGACTCTCTGGGGTGGCTCAGACAGTAAAGCGTCTGTCTATGATGTGGGAAACCTGGGTTTGATCCCTGGGTCAGGAAGATCCCCTGGAGAAAGAAATGGCTATCCACTCAAGTACTATTGCCTGGAAAATCCCATGGATGGAGGAGCCTGCTAGGCTACAGTCCATGGGGTTACAAAGAGTCGGACACGACTGAGTGACTCCACTTTCCACTTTCTGGGAGCTTATTTAGGAAATATATTTTCTGTCTATATAAGTAGAGAGGTGACTCTCGCAAGCCAGTCTAATAAAGACTTACTGTACAGCTCTGGGAACTCCACTCAGTTCTCCGTAATGACCTATATGGGAAAAGAATCTGAAAAAGAGTGTATCTGTGTGTATGTATAATGGATTCACTTTGCTGTACAGCAGGAACTAACACAACATTGCAAATCAGCTATACTCCAATAAAAATTTTAAAAAGAAAAAATTACAACCAACCTCAGCTGTTACGATGAGTTTGTAGTCTATGTAGTACTAATGGATGAGAAAATAAAGGCAGGTCGCTGCTACTTAATCACTCAGTTGTGTCTGACTGTCTGTGGCCTCATGGACTGTAGCCCACCAGGCTCCCCTGTCCATGGAATTCTCCAGAAAAGAAAACTGGAACAGGTTGCCATTTCCTACTCCAGGGTATCTTCCTGACCCAGAGATCGAACACATGTCTCTTGCATCTCCTTTTTGGCAAGTGAATTCCTTACCACTGAGCCACCTGGGAAGCCCCAGTAGCAAGTTAGACAGTCATGAGTTCCTTAGGGTGCTTTAGCCCAAGGCTAGGTACAGGGGGTGGCTGCATGTATGAGTGTTCACTCTACGGGAACACCGAAACATCACTGGAAGTAGAATGGTATGTAGATATGTTATTAATACATAGGATTTCTCCGGGGATAGTACCATAACAGGTGGAAAGAATTATTTTGATGATCTGATTGCAATAGGGGTTGAAACCCCCAAAGAACAGGTTTGAATGGGGCACTTATTTGCTGCTCTAAGGTTGCTGGTGAAGTGAAAGTCATGGAGCTGGTTTTGCCCAGTAGGTTGCGCAGATTGGAGCTGAACTCGGTTGCTCAGGGCAGTGGGGGCGGGGTGGCATTGTTCTGCTTCCATCACTGTTCCTTTTATCTCCTTTCCTGCTCAGCACTCAGTCCCTCCTCTTGCTGAATGTAAGACTGTATTTTATTTTATTTTTTTTTTTATTTTTTTAAATTTTATTTTACTTTATTTTACTTTACAATACCGTATTGGTTTTGCCATACATTGACATGAATCCACCATGGGTGTATATTAGCTCCCAAAAAGATGATTCATGTCAATGTATGGCAAAACCAATACAGTATTATAAAGCTGAAAGTCATGGAGCTGGTTTTGCCCAGTAGGTTGCGCAGATTGGAGCTGAACTCGGTTGCTCAGGGCAGTGGGGGCGGGGTGGCATTGTTCTGCTTCCATCACTGTTCCTTTTATCTCCTTTCCTGCTCAGCACTCAGTCCCTCCTCTTGCTGAATGTAAGACTGTATTTTATTTTATTTTTTTTTTTATTTTTTTAAATTTTTTTTTACTTTATTTTACTTTACAATACCGTATTGGTTTTGCCATACATTGACATGAATCCACCATGGGTGTATATTAGCTCCCAAAAAGATGATTCATGTCAATGTATGGCAAAACCAATACAGTATTATAAAGCAAAATAAAGTAAAAATAAAAATTTAAAAAATAAATAAAATAAAAATAAAAGATAGTGGTATACAGGTTATTAAATTATCAGTATGATGCTTGAGGGGCCCTTTTCTTCCTTTGTTTAATATTTATTATCTGCTTTCTCTGTGCCAATCACCGTGATAGGTGCTGCAGAAACAGGTTTTGACCACAGTTTCAAAACTATTTTTTAGGGAATGCCCTGGCAGTCCAGTGGTTAGGAATTGGCATTTTCACGGCCAGGGCCCAGGTTTAATCCCTGGTCAGGGAACTAAGATCTCATGAGTCTTGTGGCACAGCCAAAAAATTTTGTAAAAAATTTTTAAAATAAAACAATTGCTTTTAAATTTTTTTTTTTTTTTTTTAATATTGTCACTGCAGCTTAAACACAGAATAAAGATGAAGTGCTTAAGAGGATCAGGTCTTTATCAGCATCGATTCTCTTGACCGTCACTTTCAGTAAATGGAAGCTGCTTCCATTTCATTTCAGTGTGATTGTTGGCTTTGAGTTTTCTCCTTTCATCTTGGCTCTGTGGAGATCATATCTGACCTCCTTCTCTGAGACGGGCTGGCCAGTGTCATTGGTGAGGTATTACAGCTCAAAGTGGCTTAGAGATCACTGGATTAAAACCGGCCTGTTTAACAGAGAGGAAAACTAGAACCTTGAAATTGGTCCAAGTTGCATCACTTGCCAATGGCAGGGCATGGGGAGAACCCAGTCCTCTCCAGGCCTGATCTTCTGCATCACTACACCTCTCCCTAAGCATGATGTGTATATGTACGTGTGCATCTGTTTATTCATCTGTCAGCACATCCATCCATCAGTACATCCATCCATCCATCCATCTCTCCATTAATTCATCCTTCCATCTCTGTTTCTTTTTCTTAGCACACCCATCCATCCACTCAGCATCTCTCCATTAATTCATTCCTCCATCTTTCACTCTCTGTCTTCTTCCTCACACTTCATACTCAGGTAGATATATGTGAATTCATTTTCAAGATAAAGACTGAAAACACATTTTGGTCTCTAATCTGAAATGCAAAATTATTTCCTTTCTCTCCTGTAAATTTTATTTGTGACTAAATGTGCTTTTCTCGGACTTCCCCAGTGGCTCAGTAGTAAAGAATCTGACTGCAATGCAGGAGATGTGAGTTCAATCCCCCCCTGGGTCGGAAAGATTCTCTGGAGGACAGTATGACAACCCACTCCAGCATTCTTGCCTAGAGGATCCCATGGACAGAAGAGTCTGGTGTACTACCGTCCATGGGGTTGCAAAGAGTCAGACATGACTGAGCACATACACACACATGCGTTTCTCAGAGACAGAAGTTATATAGAGACATGTTTTCACAAGTTTTCAACAGAAAAGTTTATGAGAGAATCAGCCTTAAAAATATAATTCATTGTCTGTATTTCCACCCCAGAACTGCATGCTGCTCGGAGGACGGAAGAACACAGATGTCCCTCTGGAAGGATACTTGGTAACGCCAATACAAAGAATATGCAAATACCCTCTACTTTTGAAGGTACTTCATGTTTTCTTCATTGTTGCATTTCCCTTGTACCTGTATATTTTTGCTGATGATCTTTTTAAAAATAAAATTTTTTTAAATAGTCTGACATTCTAAAGAAAAGACAAATACAGTTATTGGGAAAAATAGCTATTTTGTCACTAATTTATATAGACAGTAGGGAACAAATGTCTGGGAATAGAGACTTTTTGTGCTCTTCACAAAAGAAATACTTGTTTGAGTTGCCTTTAGTATAAACACATTAGTTTCAAGATAAATCCCATTAAGTACATTATGACCAGTTTATATAGCACTTTATTTTATCTTCAGTAAACCTGCTGTTGGTGTATTTTTTTTCCTTTCCTCAACCATTGGTGACTTCTTGATGCTAATAAAGTTGAGGCTAAGTTACATAATCTCAGAGCCTGTTTTTTCAGTCATTATTACAAGTAATGGAGTGGGTCACATGGAATAATAAATGATAGAACATGGAAAGACAGTTGTAAGAAAACTCTGCCTCTGGAAGACAGAAAATGCCTATGATTGTAGATGCATGGCCTCATTACAAATGATCAAAAGTTTATTATGGAAAACACATTGTAATGTACTAAATATTGCTCATAATGTAAGGATATATGAATAGATTAGAATAGCAATTCTGGAAAGGAATTTTTTTGGAAATGTGGCATTTGGATAGTCAGTTGGGGGTGGTGGTTGAACATCTGAGTTCTGAGTTCAAGTCCTATGCCTTCTGCTTACTAGCTGCATGAGTGAGATGGTAATCTAACCTCTTAAAGACATGGGTTTCATGTATGAAACAGAAATAATGATGATGATATGAAATTATAATAAATACCTAAAAGAATGTGTAAATGTATGTATATCTATGTATACATATATGTATATATGTATATCTATGTGTACACAGATATACATACATATGTATTCATATACATAAAGGAGTACCTAATAATTGATTAAGCTATTTTATACAAATCATTTAGCATAGTATGCACTCCATAAATGTTAGCCGTTATTACTCATGTGTATTTGATTCTGATTTATTTTAATATATTAACTACTTAGTATCTAAATTAAAAAACAAACTCAGAAATGCTACAGACATACTAACTGGTATTCTTACTTGATTTACTTTTTGAGAAATAGATGTTATGAATTTGAACTAAAAATACATTTTTTCATTATAGTTTTTGTCAGTTGCATACATTAGATTTCAACGAAAATTTTCTTTGAAAAGGATTTCTTATTAAAAGAAAACAAGTGTAAATCACTTGGTTAGCTCACATAGAGAGAAGCTAGCACAGGGATGTCTAGGTCTGTAGAACTGTGGCACCGTCTTCAGGGAGTATACAGGGTTGATGCAGATGTGACTCCCATCTTTCTGGTAGTCCCTTCTGACCTCTGATTTGGTGACAAATTTGCATGCATTCTCATCACTCCTCTTATTCTTATTCCTGGCTTTGGAATCCCGAGGATCATGTCAATGTAGGGCAAAACCAATACAGTATTGTAAAGTAAAAAAAGTAAAAATAAAATTTAAAAAAATAAAAAGAAACAGAAGTTATATCTCTAGAACTTAATCAGAGTACAATGGTGAGAAAGCAGAAATAACAGCAAAATAGAAAATATATTCAGTTCACCTGCCACGGACAACACGTTATGTATCTATGTCACTATAATATGGAATAAAGGTTAATTTTAAAAGGAAAAAAAAAAAAGAATCAGAAGGGATGGTGATATTAAAAGAAAGATATCAAGTCAAGTGGTTGTTCTAAATCAGCTCATTTCTGACCAAAGATGACTTCAGGTGACCTCAGAGATAGGAACATGGACATATCCTTGCTTTAGGAAGAAAGGTCAATTCAGAACATCTTCAAATCATGGAGAAATGACGTCTTTTTGCTTTTTGAAAAATTATCTTCACAGATAAACAGGGAAAAACTACTTGTGCAGTATATATATTGGTATTGATATTTTTCTCCATTGTACCATCAACTGAAAAACTGAGCTGGTATTCTGTTTAATTTGGGATGGTTTTTATTTATTCATTAGAAAACATTAGGGGATTAGGCAGTGTTTTAAAGAAAAGATACCTTGGTTTTATTTGTAGGACTTGAAATTACTGGGTTGACCAACCAGCACAGGGTTCATAGCCAGTAACTGACAGATTATTACTGGTCATTTCTTTTGCTGTCTCACAGTATCTAAATTCATGTCTCAACTCCAGAGATACCCACTTGGGACAGGCCAATGGGAGCCCCTAATCATAGCCGTAGACAGCTTTCACCACTTCACATAATTTACAAGTAACTCTAAGACTTGAGGGTTTCTGGAGAAGCCTGCATCTCTCTTTTATGGATTTGTGATCCAGCATAACTTTTTAAACCTGACCTTGGCATTGAAGTAATGTGGATCCTTTTGGTGCTGGTTCTGTCGAACACAGTGTGAATATTTTGAATGCAGGGTCAAAGTTGATGGCAGAATTGTCAACAATAAAGAACATCAAGAGAGCATAACAACTGCATATTTTCCCACTGTGTTAAGAATTTAGAAAATTCTCTTCAAGATTTGCCTCCGGATTTCTCTAATTGTGTTAGTTACATAATGACGGCAACTGTCGTAAGGAAACAAATGACTAATTAAAAAGCAATGTGGTCACAGCTGTCTAGACAGTGGGTGAAGATGTTTAATTTTGTGCTTCTAAATAAGACCTTTTATAAGATTAAAGATTACTCTAGTCTGATATCCTGAATGGAAAGAAAAAGAAAAAAAAGGAAAACGCTATTGAAGGGTGTATAGAGTTCATTGTAGAGAATAAACTGACAGAGAAACAACCAAGTTGTTGGCAAAACAGCATAAATTGCTTCTTTAATGATGGAGTATTGTGGAATTTATAAATTACTTTTTTTACTAGATATAAGACATTTTAGAAATTTGCTTTATTTATGACACTTTTTTATAGTTTCTCAAAAAGTGTTAGAAAGTAAGGGACTTAAATTATTTTTTTAATTATAGGACATATTCGTTTGATGGTTTACCATTCTTTTAAACACTAAAGAAATGAAATCAACATAAAAAGAAGTCCTCATTTTGGAACACAAGTCAAACATAAAAATTATAAAAACTTATAAATCATATTTAAAAATTACATGCTGTAGGTGAGATATTTGATAGCTTGAAAGGAGATATCTAATTTCAATTTTAAAAACAACATCATTTTAAGGGAAAAGTTAAAGTGACTGTGGTGTATGCAGGTGGTGACACTTATTCATTCAGTGTTTTTTTTTGGGGTCTTGATTTTGGTGGAGTTTGTGATGTCACTTCTGAAAGTGGCTCTCACAATCCTTGCAGTTTTCATTTCCTGGTCAGTCTGAACCTGCTGTCCCAGAAAGCTGAAGATCAAAGGGCGGTTTGTTTTTTGTGTATAAACAGGAGTTGCTTAAGCGGACTCCAAGGAAACACAGCGACTATGCAGCACTCATGGAAGCTCTCCAAGCCATGAAAGCCGTCTGTTCCAACATCAACGAGGCCAAGAGACAGATGGAAAAGTTGGAAGTTTTAGAGGAGTGGCAGTCTCATATTGAAGGCTGGGAGGTACAGTCATCGGACTCAACAATTGATCTTAAAATAGTTTTGTT
>SJYT01067727.1:374194-396892 GCA_006410635.1 Cephalophus harveyi | reverse complement strand
CCTGGAGAATCCCAGGGACGGGGGAGCCTGTTGGGCTCCTGTCTATGGGGTCGCACAGAGTCGGACACGACTGAAGCGACTTAGCAGCAGGTACTTGATATAAGTGCTTATAAGAATTATACAGTACTTGTCTTTTTGTGATTGGTTTATTTCACTTAGCAGAATGTCCTCAAGGTTCATCCAAGTTGTAACATGTGTCAGAATTTCCTTTCTTTTTATGTATCTATTATTACTATTAAAAAACATTTTTTTGGCCACACTTTGCAGCATGCAGGATCTTATTAATAGTTCCCCCACCAGGGATGGAACCCACTCCCTCTGCAGGAGAAGCGTGGAGTCTTAACCACTGGACTGCCACGTGAGTCCCTAGACAATAGCTTCTTTTTAATTAATTTTTAAATTCTTGGCTGTGCAGGGTCTTCCTTGCTTTGCGCAGGCTTTCTTTAGTTGCGGTGAGTGGGGACGACTCTTCATTATGGTACTCGGGGTTCTCATTGCTGTGGCTTCTCTTGTTGTGGAGAACAGGCTGCGGGACACACAGGCGCAGTGGTTGTGGCGCACGGGCTTAGCTGCTGGAATCTAACATGTGGCATCTTCCTGGACCGTGGATCAAACTCGTGTTTGCTGCATTGGCAGGTGAATTCTTATGCAGCGCACCACTGGGGAACTCCTTCCTTCCTTTTAAAGGCTGAATAATACTCCACTGTGGGATTATAACACATTTTGGTACTTCCAAGCGCTTGGATGGCTTCCATGTGTTCGCTATTGTGAACAATACTGCTGTGGGCATGGGTGCACAAGTATTTCTTCGAGACCCTGCTTTCAATTCTTTTGGCTGGAATTGCTGGGTTGTGTGGTAATTTCATTTTTGTTTTTGAGAAACCTCCGTACAGTTTTCCACAGTGGCTGTACTCTTCACGCTCCTGTCAACAATGCACAGGAGCTCCCGTTTCTCCACGTCCCCATCAACGCTTGCTGTTTTCTGTTTTGTTTCATCACAGCAGTCATCCTCATATCTGCAGCTGCTTTTGTTCTATTGAGACCGGAGGGAAGGGGGGCAGGGCACAGCCTTTAAAAGTGTGACACAGGACTTCCCTGCTGGCCCAGTTTTTAAGAATCTGCCTGCCAATGCAAGGGACGCAGGTTTGATCCCTGGTCTGGGAAGATCCCGTGTGTCTTGGGGCAACTAAGTCCACAGGCCACAACTCCCAAGCCTGTGTGCCCTGGAGCCCACAGTCTGCAGTGTGTGTGTGTGGAGGGGCACTGCAATGAGAAGCCCATGAATAAGAAGCCCACGCACTGCAACTAGAGAAAGCCTGCGTGCAGCAGCCAGAGCATAAATTAATTCATTAAATACAATTATAAAATAAATAAAAGAGTGATGTTGTCAGTGAGGCTACCACATAAACTTTTTAGGAGTGATTAGATGTAGGATGGTGGAAGATGAGATTTCCAGTGGCGCTTGAGCCTCATTATGTGCTCGCTGTAATAGATTTGTTGTTGATGTTCAGTCATTCAGTCGTGTCCGACTCTTTGCGGCCCCATGGGCTGCAGCACACCAGGCTTCCCTGTCCTTCACCGTCTCCCATGAGTTTGCTCAAACTCATGTCCTTTGAGTTGGTGATGCCATCCAACCATCGTCTCCTTCTCCTTCTGCCTTCAGTCTTTCCCAGCATCAGGGTCTTTTATGATGACTCGGCGCTTCACATCAGGTGGCCAAAGCTTCAGCTTCAGCCTCAGTCCTCCCAATGAATATTCAGGATTGATTTCCTTTAGGATTGACTGGTTTGATCTCCTTATGACAATGGGGATGGACTTCCTTGGTGGTTTAGTGGCTAAGACTCTGTGCTCCCAGTGCAAGGGGCCTGGTTTGATCCCTGGTCGGGGAACTAGATCCCACCTGCTGAAACAAAAATCCCACAATGCCTCAATGAAGACTGAAGATCCCATGTGCTGCAACTAAGACCTAGTGCAGCAAAATAAATAAAAATAATATTAAAAAAAGACAGTCAAGGACTTTCCTCGTTGTTCAGTGGTGAAAATTTCACCTTCTGGTGCAGGGGTTGTGGGTTCAATCCCTGGTCAGGAAGCTAAGACCCCACATGCTTCCCAGCAAAAACAAAAACAAAATAGAGGCAATATTGTAACAATTCAAGAAATACTTTAAAAAATGATCCATATATTTTAAAAAAATGGGTTCTAGTCCCGATCTGAGGTGTGTGTTTTCACTACACAGGCAGAGTGAAATTGTTATGACCACCCAACCCAGAAGAATTGATGCTTTTGAACTGTGGTGTTGGAGAAGACTTTTGAGAGTCCCTTGGGCTGCAAGGAGATCAAACCAGTCCTTCCTAAAGGAAATCAGTCCTGAATATTCATTGAAAGGACTGATGCTGAAGCTGAAGCTCCAGTACTTTGACCACCTGATGCAAAGAGCCGACTCTTTGGTAAAGACCTTGATGCTGGGAAACATTGAGGGTAGGAGGAAGGAGAAGGGGGCAGCAGAAGATGAGATAGCTGGATGGCATCACTGACTCAATAGACATGAGTTTGAGTAAACTCCGGGAGATGGTGAAGAATAGGGAAGCCTGGCGTGCTGCAGTTCATGGGGTCGCAAAGAGTCAGACACGACTGAGCAACTGAACGACAACAACAACCCCAACCCAGACTTATTCCTAACTGCTCTCTGGACTGTACAGATGGTTGTCCTTCCATTGAGGAGGTGGGGACAGGCAATATTTGATGCTTAAATACACTGATAAGCTCTGAAAAAGATAAACACCTTTAAGAAAATACACTGGGGTTATGAGAGAAGGAGAGAGGGCTGGGGGAGAGCAGAGTGGGGGCTAATTGAGAAAGATAGTCAGGGACATGTTTGAATATTCTTCCCAGTGGAGGTGTGGAAGGGAGGTCTGTGTTTGTTGCTGGAAAGCCCCTCATCTGGCCTCTGCCATCCTGTTCCTCCTGGGCAGCTGGGGACCCTGGGAGTGCTTAGGAGTTTTCTGTCTTCTGACTGTGGCCGTGATGAAGAGACCTGGTATCCCAGGTGTCAAGGCAGTGTCTCAGAGCAGTTGTGTTTTTTTAATTTATTTGGCTGCAGTGGGTCTTAGTTGTGGCACGTGGGATCTAGTACCCTGACAAGGAATTGAACCGGGCCCCCTGTATTGGGAGTGTGAGATCTTAGCTAATGGACCACCAGAGAATTCTCAATAATAATAATTGTAAAAAACCCTGGATACTCACAACTGCGGTCTGAATGTTTGTGTCTCCACCCCCTCACTCTGATTCCTATATTGAAATTCTAACCACCATGGTGATAATATTAGGAGGTACAGCCTTTGGAAGGGAATGAGGTCATGAGGGTGCGTCTCTCATGAATGGGACTAGTGCCCTTATAAAGATACCGAAGACTCCCTGATATACACTATTATAAGGGGCAAATGTGGGCAAGAGATAGTTTGGAGTCATCCACAGCCTTGGTTGCTAAATGCAGCCTATTGCCTGTTCCTGTACAGCCAGGGAGTTAACAATGGCCTTTTCATTTTCAAATGGCTGGAAAAAACAATTCACAACTTGAAAATGATCTGCAATTCAAATTTCAGTGGCCAAGGAGCTGGGGGGGATTGAACAGACATTGCTGAAGGGTATAAACTTGGACTGGGTAGTAAATAAATCCTAAAATTCCACAGATGCACAGAAGAGTAAATATAGAATAAAATGTTATATTATAATCATCAGACTTGCTAAGAGACTAGCAACTATTTCCACCACTAAAAAGAAATGATGATTATATAACATAGAGGTGCTAATGGGCTTCCCTGGTGGCTCAGAGGTTAAAGAATCTGTCTGCAGTGCAGGAAACCCAGGTTTGATCCCTGTATTGGGAAGATCCCCTGAAAAAGGGAATGGCTAGCCATTCCATTATTCTTGCCTGGAGAATTCCAAGGACAGAGGAGCCTAGTGGGCTACAGTCCATGGGATCACAAAGAGTTGGACATGACTGAGCGACCTGCACTTTCACAGAGGTGCTAATTATGGAAACAATCGCAACCATATTACAATATATGTCAATTATATTATAAATGTATCAAATGTTGAACACCTTAAATTTATACAGTGTTACATGTCAAATATATTTCAATTAAAAAGTCAGTGTCCATGGGACTTTCTTGGTGGTCCATTTGCTAAGACTTTGTGCTCTCAAGGCAGGGGGCCTGAGTTCAATCCCTGGTCAGGGAGCTAGATCCCACATGCCCCAACTAAGAGTTTATATGCTGCAACTAAGAGTTTGGATGCAGCCACTAAAAATACCGCATACCACAACGAAAAGATCCTTCCTGCTGCAGTGAAGATGAAAGAGCCCAGATGCTGCAGCTAAGACCTGGCACCGTCAAATAAATAAAGAAGAAAATAAATAATTATCTGAAAAGTCAGAGTCCATAAATAAAGTTGTTTTTTAAATTTAATCTATGTTTTGGCTTTGGTAGGCCTTCATTGCTGTGCATGGGCTTTCTCTAGTTGCAGTGAGCCGGGGCATTGTGGTGACTTCTCTCATAATAGAGCACAGGTTCTCGGTACCTCAGCTTCGTAGTTGTGGAGTTTGGGCTTAGTCGTTCAGTGGCCCGAGGCAGGGATCGAACTGGCAGATTCTTAATCACTGGGCCACCAGAGAAGTCCCATAAATAAAGTTTCATTGAAACACAATTGTGCTCATTCATTTACCTATTATCTCAGTCTGCTTTTATGCTACAGAGCAGAGTTGAGTCATTGCAACAGAGACAGCCTGGCCCTTGAAGCAGAAAATATTTCCAGTCTGGCCCTTGCCAGATGTTTGCAGACCCCTGCTCTAAAGGAGCCTGAGGCCTGAATGTCAGCTGATGCTGACTTGGGGCTTTCAGGGGTGTTTCCTGGTTGGAACAGCAAAGAGGTTGGAAGGAGTTGGTGTCGGAGAGGCGCGTGGACACGCAGAAGGGTCTGATGATTAACACTAGGGAGGGGATGATGGGGATACCCCCTTGGGAGGGGACATTCGAGTCTTCAAGGTGGTATGGGGTTGAGCGCTGAGATAGGCAGGCTGATGGAGGCACAGCAGGATCACAGACAGGAAGCCTAGATCTGCCTCGAGTAATCCCCACCCCTGGCCACCCGCCAGAGCTGAGAGATGAGATAGAAACATCCCATGAACCACCACCACCCTGGCATCTAACCGTCATGGGACCCTACCTCCTGTTTCTCCCTTCCCTCTGCTTTTCCCTGCCGCTCCCTGGTGCCATCATCTGTCACTGCATGGGTCTGGAGATGAGCCCCAACTTCATGCTTCAGTGTCCCTGACCCTTCAGCTCTTTTCTCAGTGTAGCCAGCACACTTAACTTTCCTATCTTTCTTTCTTTTTTCTTCTTTCCTTTTTAAAAAAATGGAGACAAAATATACGAACATGAAGTTAACCATGTTAAAGTGTGCAATGCCCTCGCATTTAGGACAAACACAAGGGTGGGCAACCGTCACCACCTATCCATCTGCAGAAAGTTTCCATCACCCCAAGAAACCCTGTACCTGTGAGCTGCCACTCCCATCCCCCCTCCTTTAGTCCTTGGCAGCCAGTAGTCTGTTTTCTGTCTCTATGGATTTCCCTCTTCTGGACATTTCATATCAATGGAATCATACACTAGGTAGTCTTCTGTTAGCTTGGTGGGGTTTTTGTTTGTTTATTTTGTTTTTGGCCATGCTGCATGTCTTGTGGAGTCTTAGTTCTGTGATCAAGGATCGAACCCAGGTCCTCAGCAATGAAAGTGTGCAGAGTCCTAACAACTGGAACACCAGGGAATTCCTGTTAGCTTGTTTTTGAAACTCATTCACTTTGTAGCAGGTTATCTAAAGTTCAATCCTTTTCTGAATTAATACTCCCCTGTATGGATGTACCACAATTTTAAAGATCCATTCATTTGTGGAGGGACATGTGGGTTACTTCCACCTTAACTTATGACATAAATATACCTCACTTAAATTTTGCCTTTTTAAGTTTTTATAAGTTGTGGTCATATATATATAAGATTTATCAATTTTAAACCATTTTTTAAGTGAAAGTTCCTGGCTTTACATACATTTACATTGTCACCCAACCATTACCATCATCCATCTCCTAAACTTTTTCATCATTCCAAACTGAAACTCTGTCCCTGGGAACTCCCTGGTGGTTAGGACTCGGAGCTTTCAGTGCAGGAGGCATGATCCCGGGTCCAGGAACCAAGATCCATAAACCATGCAGAATAGCCAAAAAAAAATGAAACAACTCTGTCCTTATTAAGCAATGACTCCTCATTCGCCTCGCCCCAGTCCCTGGTAATCACTGTCCTTTCTGTCTCTAAGTCAGCAAGCTTTCACAAATTGAAGTCTGAGCATGCCAGCTCTCCTGAACCCTCAGTGGGCCCCTACTGTTTTCAGGATAGAGACCAAATAGTCCCGAGGGGAATGCACATGGCATCTTGATCTCAATTTCCTCCTTCTCCAAGCTTCTGTAGGGCCTTCCCAGTGGCTCAGTGGTAAAGAGTCCACCTTCCAAGCAGGAGACTCAGGTTCAATCCCTGTGTCCAGAAGATCCCTTGGAGGAGGAAATGGCCACCCACTCCAGTATTCTTGCCTGGCAAATCCCATGGACAGAGGAGCCTGGTGGGGTACAGCCTATGGAATTGCAAAGAGTCTGACTCGACTTAATGGACTAAACAACAGCATTGACAGCAGAGCTTGTTTCCCTGTACAAAAAGTCCCCACTCTTCCCTCTTCTTCTATGGGACCCTTGTGTACATGTTCCCTTCCCCTTCTGAGGAAGGTTCACCTCTCTACGGAGCTCCCCGCTGTTCCCTCAAAGGACACATCCCAGTTGTAATTCATTCTTTCCCTGCCTTTTCTTCTTGGTTTGTTAGTGTAGGTTTGTTGATGTGCCCTCTGCCTCCTCCATCTGACTGGGAGTCCGTGAGGGTGTGACAGCGCCCGTCTTACCGCCGTGCATTCCCAGCTCCTGACCTTTGCCTGGCACCCTGCCCTATGTATAGTGGATTGTGTGTGTTAGTCGCTCAGTCGTGTCCGACTCTTTGCAACCCCACAGACTGTAGCCTGCCGGGCTCCTCTGTCCATGGGATTCTCCAGGCAAGAATAATGGAGTGGGTTGCATGCCCTCCTCCAGGGGATCTTCCCCACCCAGGTATTGAACCTAGATCTCCCACACTGCAGGCAGATTCTTTACCATGTGAGCCACCTGCAAAGCCTGTCTATATATAGTGAAAGGACCAACGCAAAGTCCTGGCAAGGGAGGGAGAGATGGGCCGAGGCAGGTGGTGGACATCTTGAGCTCCGAGTGGTGTGGGGAGCTTGGGCTGCAGGTGGGGTGGGCTGCATGAGCAGAGAGCCCAGGGGTTGGGAGCAGGGCCGGCTGGTTGGGGGCTGCAGTTAGCCCGGAGCAAGGATCTCCGGAAGTTGAGCAGTGAGCATGAAGATCTGGACCAGGGGGCAGAAGTGCGGACCGGAAGCGTGATCGAGAGGAGGTGGGGCTGAGGGAGCAGGTAGATGATGCTGTTGACAGGTGGCCATTTCTGAATGCACTGTTCAGAGCCTGGAGAGGCCAGGCTGGGCCCAGCAGCCAGAGCTCCACAGTGTCCAGGTGCCCCCTCACCCCCACACTGAGAGGTAAGCTCCTGGGGCAGGCCTGACTTGCTTCAGCTGGGAGCATCTGCATAAATTACAATGGCCAGCGCCCAGTTCTGGCCCAGGAGAGAGACCTTTATAAAGTCAGACTTGGCTTCCCCCCAACTGGCTGGCCTCCTTATCCCTGGTTCCAAATGCTGGCTTGTCACAATGTGTCTGCACCCAAGCACGAGCCTGCATCTCTAGAGGTGATGGCTGGGAAGAGCAGGATGCTTGCTGCACGAGGGCCAGCCTGGGGGTGGTAGCTTTTAGCAAGCTGGTGGCCATTCCCCACCCTTCCATCCACTCCATGGTTCTTTTTATATCTTGCATTTTCAGAAAGCTGAAACATCTGAGCCTGGGTTTCATGGTAGTGGGCTGTTAGAGGCTGCAAGGGGAGGGAGGAGAAGGCAGAGAGGTGGGGTTATCAGAGCCCAGCATCTCCAGGCCTGTGGCTGGGCCAGGGGTGGCCGCTGGCTTCCTTCCATCAGCCCCACAGTCTCACATGGTTCAGAGCTCTATTTAAAGGCTGCTTTCTCTGCCTCCACTGTGGGGTTCCCACCAGGATGAATGAGTCAGAGGGAGGGCTGGTGTGGCCCCCAAGGCTTGGCTGGGTCCACAGGGAGCAAACTCTTCAAGAAGTAATTCTGTAGCAGCCCTGGCTGCCTGGTCCCTACTGTTATGATATCTCCTTGCTCAGGTCTCCCTCCCAACCCCTGCCCCAGCTCTGTGCCACGTGAGAAGCACAATGAATGACCCCCTGATTCAGGGGTACCCACAGGCAGCTGAAGGCCAGTGATGCTCCCTGGGCTTGTTCAGTGGCCTCTCTAGCCACATTGGGCTTCCCAGGTGGTGCTAGTGGTAAAGAACTCGCCTGCCAATGCAGGAGATATAAGAGACAAGAGTTCAGTTCCTGGGTTGGGAAGATCCCCTAGAGGAGGGCACTGCAACCCACTCCAGTATTCTTGCCTGGAGAACCCCCGACAGAGGAGCCTGGTGGGCTACAGTCTGTGGGGTCACAAAGAGTCAGACATGACTGAGTGACTTAGCACACACATGTAGCTGCATAATTCCTGCAGGATTCCGGAGGCATCCACATCCTCCTGAGAATGCGCGATAATCTTTTCTTGCTTTTACGGCATCACCATGTGCTGCCGTGGTTGGGACCATATGCACACGTGGTGCCAGGCAGCTCCCAGGGGCCTGCACACACTGTTCTTACCATGCTCCTATTTTATTGATCAGAAGGCTGAGTCCAGGGTGGGGAATGTATCTTTGGGTTCTTATAACAGAATACCATAGACTGAAAGGCTTATAAACACCAGACATTTATTCCTCACATCGTGGAGGCGGGATTGTCCAGGATCAAGGTCTGGTATCCAGTGAGGGCCGTGTGGCTCACTGAGTCACGGTGTCTTCTCAGTGAGTCCTCACATGGCAGAAAAGACAAGCCAGTGTTCTGGTGTTCCTTTTTTTAAAAGGTATGGAAAAAAATATTTATTTAGACACATCTTGAGGCTTGTGGGATCTAAGTTCCTGGACCAGGGATTGAACTTGGGCCCTTGGCAGTGAGATCTCGGAGTCTTAACCACCAGGATTCCTTTTATAAGGACACTAATACCATTCACATGGGCTTCCCTTGTGACTCAGCGGTAAAGAATCCACCTGCCAATGCAGGAGACATGAGTTCGATCCCTGGATGGAGAAGATCCCCTGGAGGAGGAAATGGCAACCCACTCCAGTATTTTTGCCTGAAGAATCCCATGGACAGAGAAACCTGGAGGGCTACAGTCCATGGGGTCACAAAGAGTTGGACATGCCTGATCGACTAAACAACAATACCATTCACAAGGACTCCACCCTCATGACCTGATCACCCCCAAAGCCTCACCTCGTAATACCATCACACTGAAGGTTAGGGCTTCAGCATGTGAATTTTGTGGGGGCACAAATGTCGAGAGCATAGCAGGATGTATATGTGTGTGCGGCAGAGCAGGAATTGTCCAACCTGACTGTGTAGGTCAGCGCTGGGGTCACCCTCTTACCCCAGTGCTGAGGCCCACAGATGAGTGGGGTCTTGCATCTGGACACTAGTGGGCAGTGAAGGGGGTGACCCCCAGGAACAATAGAGCTCCGAATGATGCCGGGGGTGTGAGGTCAACCAGTGCTGTCTAGGACAGTTGTCATGAGCCACACATGGCTATTGAGTGCTTAAAAGGTGCTGATCTGAATGGAGATGTGATCTGAGTGAAAAACATCTTCTGGGTTTCAAAAACTCAGTATAAAAAATGACCATGAAAGATTACTATGAGAATCATATCTATCACATGTTGAAATGATTGCATTTTGGCTATGTTGCACTAGTAAATAAATATATCTTTCAAAGTAATCTCCCTTTGGGACTTCCCTTGTGTTCCAGTGGCTAAGACTCTGTGCTTCCAATGCAGGGGGCCTGGGTTTGATCCCAGGTCAGGGAACTAGATCTCCCCTGCTGCAACTAAAGATTCCACATGCCCCAAAGAAGATCAAAGATCCCGAATGCTGCAACTGAGACCTAACACAGCCAAACAAATAAATAAATATTTTAAAAAACTTCCTTTCCTCAAAAAGCTAAACATAGAGTTTTCATAAGACCCAGAAATTCCACCCCTGGGTGTATATATACCCCAAAGAATTGAAAACAGGTGTAAAAACAAAAACTTGTATGTGCAAGTGTAGAGTAGAACCACTGACCGTCATCAAAAGGTAGAAACAAGCCACACGTCCATCAACACAGTGGAATAGCATTCAGCCATTAAAAGGAATGGAGTGGTGACGCATGCTACAACGTGGATGAGCCCTGAAAACATGCTGAGTGAAGGAAGACAGGCTGGGTCACCTATTGTGTGATCCCGCTTATGTGAAATGTCCAGAAGAGACAAATCCACAGAAACTGAAAGTAGATTCGAGGTGACCAGGGGCTGAGAGAGGGAGAAATGGAGAATGGCTGTTAATGGGGATGGGGTTTATCTTGGAGTGACGATAAAATATTTTGAAATTATCTTGAGGTAGTAGTTGCCCAGGCTTCCCAGGTGGCATTAGTGGTAAAGAACATGCCTGCCTGCAATGCAGGGGCTGCAGGAGACCTGGGTTTGATCCCTAGGTTGGGAATCAAACCCGTCGCTGGAGGAGGGCATGGCAACCCACTCCAGTATTCTTGCCTGGGAAATCCCATGGACATAGGAACTTGGAGGGCTGCAGTCCATGGGGTCACAAAGAATCGGACACGACTGAAGTGACTAAGCATGCGTGCACGGTAGTCGCACAACATTGTGAAGGTACTAAATGAATTGTACACCACAAATGGTTAATTTTATGTTATGTGAATTTCAACACAATTTTAAAAAATACAATAAAGTTAAAAAATACTTGCTCCTTTTTTTTTTTTTTTTTAACTTTCTTTAATGTGGCAGCTAGAAAACTCACATGTGACTCACTTCAAGTTGCCCTTGGTCGTGGCTGGTCTAGATCACTGTGCCTCCAGGGGAGGCAAATAACACCTGTATCCAGGTCCAGGTGCAAAACCCCTGGACCACTGTTGCCTCAGAGCGGGGCAGGAAGGAGCTGCAGCCCAGGGGGCTGATGAGGAGGGGAGGGGAGCTGTGGCTGTCCCTCACAGTCCACCAGGGGAATTGTGATGCATTTTTCAGATAGTGAGGGAACATGACCTTGCTGGCTGGCCAGGGGATTGGAGACAATACTGCAGAGCAGTACTTTGAACCACCTTGAACTTTTGACCACCTGACATCCCAAAGACCTGCAGACTGTTCCTGTCGACTGGTGGTGTGCACCCGCAGCAGTCCTGGTGGGTAAGGAGGCGTCATCTAGGAATGGTTTCGGATGTGTGTGTGCTCAGTTGCTTCAGTCCTATCTGGCTCTTTGCAACTCCATGGCCTGTAGGCCTCCAGGCTCCTCTGTCCATGGGATTTTTCAGGCAAGAATGCTGGAGTGGGCTGCCATTTCCTTCTCCAAGGGATCTTCCTGACCCAGCGATTGAACCAACATTTCCTGTGTCTTGGGCATTGCAGGTGGACTCTTTCCCACTGAGCCACTGAGGAGCCCGAGTTTAAGATGAGATAAGAGAAGAACCAGAAAATGGGACACAGCATGGAGGAGATGGCGGGGAGGGGGGGAGGAATGACGGGGTCGGGGAGGGGGGAGGGTTGGGGAGGGAGCAGCTCAGTTCCAGCCAGGAGTGGCATGTCCTTATCCTGCAGAGGGCAACAAGGCTGACTGGAGGGAACCCAACTGCATTGGTTTGAAGGTCCGCCCCTTCCGACTTCCGTGTGAGCTCTGACAAAATATCAAAACTTTCCGACTCTTAGTTTTTGATCTGAAAATGCCTCCCGCATCTCTTACCCAGCCCCTCCTCTCACAATGCTCCCCAGAGCCTCTCTGCTGGCCTCCTCTCCGGTGCGCTCTTCGGAAAAGTGGAGGCAAAACTTAGAGGCTCTTGAGACCTCCAGCTTCAACCCGCCTCCGCAGGCTTGGATGCCTCCCTGGACCATCTGCTCTGTTTTGAGGAGTTGTTAGAAAGTTCTTTCCGTAGAGCATCCAGGGATTTACTTGCCTGATGTCCCGCTGTCCTGCTTCGGACCTTGGAGCAGGTGGTGGGGGTGGTCTCACGCCCTCTCTTCTGGCTCCACCCCCACGATCCCTGTTGCTGTTGTTCAGTTGCCAAGTCTGGTCTGACTCTTTGTGAACCCATGGAAGGCAGCATGCCAGGCTTCCCTGTCCTTCACTATCTCTCAGAGTTTGCTCAAACTCACGTTCATGGTCTTCCCTGGTGGCTCAGTAGGTAAAGAGTCTGCCTGCAATGCAGGAGACCTGGGTTCAATCCCTGGATCGGGAAGATCCCCTGGAGAAGGAAATGGCAACCCACTCTAGTATTCTTGCCTAGAACATTCCATGGTCAGAGGAGCCTGGTGAGCTATAGTCCATGGGGTCACAAAGAGTTGGAGGTGACTAAGTGACTAACACACACACACGTTCATTGAGTCGGTGATGCTATTTAACCATCCCATCCTCTGTTGCCCCCTTCTCTTGCCCTCGATCTTTCCCAGAATCAGGGTCTTTCCCAAAGAGTCACTTCTTAAACTTCAGGTGGCCAAAGTATTGGAGCTTCAGCTTCAGCATCAGCCCTTCCAATGAATATTCAGGCTTGATTTCCTTTAAGATTGACTGGTTTGATTTCCTTGCTGTCCAAGGGACTCTCAAGAGTCTTCTCCAGCACCACAGTTCGAAAGCGTCAGTTCTTCCCCGCTCAGCCTTCTTTATGGTCTCACTCTAACATCCCTACCTAACTACTGGAAAAACGAAAGCTTTGACTGTAAGACCGGTTAGGTACACAGCAGTCACGAGCTCGGCCATTCACCATCTGGCCTCTAGGTGGCGCTGCCTGCCTGGTGCACCTGGACAGATATAGCCTCTGCAACCTCTTAGGTCAACCAACGCCCTCTGGGCCCTCCCGCGGCCCTGGAGCTGGGCACGAGTCCTTGAACAAACCCCAGGCCTTGGTTTTGGGGAGGCACCGAGTCTCATTTGGTTGTCCACGGGATTGGTTATTATCATGTGGTCCTTGATAGGCCTGGGCGATCTGGAGATCGGAGAAAGCCCTTTTTGCATAATAAGGCATCTGGATGCCTTTAAAAACTGTTTCCTGATTACAAAAGTGAAAATGTGTATTTGTGAAATTATTTCAGTGCAACACCAAGGTCTACAGCCCCGTCCATTGAGGGCCTTCCCCACCCTCTTCAGAGGTAAACATCACAGGTCCATGGCTAGCTGTACATATCTCCCATTTTCTATTGGGCAAATGGGCTCTTGGAAGATACTGCCTGGATGGTGAAGCCTTTCTCCTCTTTAAGAGCTGGAGCAGGGTGGATGAAGGTGAAAGTGGTGGGGAGTGGCTGGGTCTGGGTGGAACTGTGGGGGAGGTGGGGAGGAAGGCCCATCTCTGAGCAGCTCGCAGGGTCCTAGGTCCAGGGGCTTAATGGGGAATTGCAGAAGGGCATGGGCCACCATTCTGGGCAGAGACCAGAGGTCCACTGAAAAGTGGGTGTCATGTATAGCAGATGGGACTAACATGGCAGATCGAGAGCAGGGTGGAATGACGCTAGTTCTGTGTCCATTCCTTCTGTAGACTACTCCAGCCAGCAGCAACCCCCCGCCTTGTTTTTTTCTTAGACATCAATTCAGTTCAGTTCAGTTGCTCAGTTGAGTCCGATTCTTTGCGACCCCATGAATCGCAGCACACCAGGCCTCCCTGTCCATCACCAAGTCCCGGACTTCACTCAGACTCACATCCATCAAGTCATTGATGCCATCCAGCCATCTCATCAATGTCCGGTTCTAACTGTTGCTTCCTGACCTGCATATAGTTTCTCAAGAGGCAAGTTAGGTGGTCTGGTATTCCCATCTCTTTCAGAATTTTCCTCAGTTTATTGTGATCCACACAGTCAAAGGCTTTGGCATAGCCAATAAAGCAGAAATAGATGTTTTTCTGGAGCTCTCTTGCTTTTTCGATGACATAAGTTTTTTAAAAAAATTTATTTGCTTTTGGCTGTGCTCGGTTGGCAGTTCTCTCATTGCAGGGAGTGGAGGCCACTCTCCAGTTGTAGGGCGTGGGCTTCTCTTGTTGCTGAGCACGGGCTCTAGAGTGTGCTCGCTTCAGTAGCTGAGGCTTCTGGGCTCTCGAGCACAGGCTCAGTAGTTGTGGCTTATGGGCTTAGTTGCTCCATGGCATGTGGGATCTTCCCGGACCAGGGATTGAAACAACGTCTCCAGCACTGGCAGGTAGATTCTTTACCAGGGCCACCTGGGAGGTCCAGCCTCTACTTTTTAAAATTAATTTTTTGGAGTATAGTTGATTTACAATGTTGTGTTCATTTCTGCTGTGTATAGCAAAGTGGATCAGTTATACGTATACATATATCCACTCTTCTCTCATTGCTATTCCCATATAGGTCATTATAGAGTTCCCTGTGCTATACCATAGATTTTTATTAGTTATCTATTGTTAACTAGATAGTAATGTATATGTCAACCCCAATCTCAAAATGTATCCCTCTCCCTCTTCCCCCGTTTCCCTTTGTAAACCGAAAGTTTGTTTTCTTCTCTGGCCATGCTGGCTGGTGCAGGATCTCAGCTCCCTGACGAGGAACTGAGTCCATGCCCCAGCAGTGGAAGTGCAGAATCTTATCCACTGGACCACTGAGGAAATCTAATAAGTTTGTTTTGTACATCTGTGACTCAATTTATGTTTTGTAAATAGGTTCATTTACATCATTTTTTTTTTTAAAGATTCCACATATAAGCAATATCATGTATTTGTCTTTCTCTGACTTACTTCACTCAGGATGACAATCTCTAGGTTGATTCGATTCCTGGCCAGGGAACTAGGACCCTGCATGCTGTGCGGCATGGCCAAAAAAACCAAAAAACAACTCTCCTGAGTGTAGATATATGACTGATTCACTTTGCCGTACACTGGAAACTAACACAGCATTGTTAATCAACTATGTTGGTGGTGTTCAATCGTTCATGCATGTCTGACTCTTTGTGACCCCGTGGATGGCAGCCCGCCAGGACTCTTTGTCCCTCACCATCTCCTGAAGTTTGCCCAAGTTCATGTTCATTGCATTGGTGATGCCATCCAGCCATCTCATTCTCATCTGATGCCCTCTTCTCCTCCTGCCTTCAGTCTTTCTCAGCATCAGGAACTTTTCCAGTGAATCAACTGTTCTCATCAGATGACCAAAATACTGGAGTTTCAACTTAAGCATCTGTCCTTCCAATGAGTATTCAGTGTTGATTTCCCTTAAGATTGACTGATTTGATCTCCTTGCTGTCTGAGGGACTCTCAGGAGTCTTCTCCAGGACCATAGTTTGAAGGCATCAATTATTTGGCTCTCTGCCTTTTTTACGGTCCAGCTCTCACAACCATACATAACCACTGGGAAGACCATAGCCTTGACTATAAAGACCTTTGTCAGCAGAGGAATGTTTCTGCATTTCAGCACACTGTCTAGGTTTGTCATAGCTTTCCTGTCAAGAAGCAAATATCTGATTTCATGGCTGCAGTCACCATCCGCAGTGATGTTAGAGCCCAAGAAGAGGAAATCTGTCATTACTTCCAGTTTTTCCCTATTTGCCATGAAGTAATGAGACTGGATGCCACGATCTTAGTATTTTTAATATTGAGTTTTAAGTCGGCTCTTTCACTCTCCTCCTTCATCCTCATCAAGAACTTCTTCACTTCCTCTTTGCTTTCTGCCATTAGAGTGGTATCAACTATACTTAATACTGGTAACAATAAAAACCCCTTTAGTTTCTTATTCCCCTGTTCTCTTAGATGCTATTATTATAGAGGGAGCGCAGCCCACCCTGCATTAGCAGTCCCTCAGCCTCCTCTACCCGAGGCAACCTGAAGGCTTGGGGGCTGGAGCAAGACCTTTGGGAACCCTCAGTTTTATGCTATAGTAATAACGGCCATAGTAAAAAATCACTTACTATGGGCCAGGTACCCTTTGTTCTGAGAACAGTAGTTCTCGGGTTCAGAAACTTGGGGGCCACTGAGACCCTTCCGGGGGGGTCCATCAGACTGAACTGTTTTTTTAAATAAATATTTGATACTACTTTAAAGCATTATTTTTAGCCTGTGGGATCTTAGTTCCTTGACCAGGGATAGAAGCCATACCCCCTGCATCGGAAGTAGAGCATCTTAACCACGGGGCCACCGGGGAAGTCCCTGAACTATTAAAAATATTTTTTCTTTGAACTATTTTTAATATTAATGTTAAGATGTCCTTTGCCTCTGTCACTTTTTTTTCTCTCACATGTGTGTGGTGGAGTTTCCAGGGGAGATTCGCTGTTGCAACAGGTGGGATGCAGAATCAGATGTGAGAATCCAGCTGTCTTCTGTTCATTGGACATGGAAGAGATCCAAAATTGGAAAACAATGTCTCTCTTTTTATGGAATATTTTTGTTTTGGAAAAAGTGGTTATTTTTCATTAAAAATGTTATTTGTTATCATGAGTAGATGGATTGTGATTTAAAAACAAACAGTTTTTTAAATTAGCAGTTTTATTTTTTTGTTTTAATCCACAAATGGCAAATATCAGTAGCTATAACCCATATAAAAAGATGTATACATATATATATATATAACTTTTTGCCATGCTGCAGATTATATATATATAATTTATTTTTTCTTTTGGTGTTGTGGCATGTGGGATTTTAGTTATCTGAACAGTTCTATGGCCCCTGCATTGGAAGCTTGGAATCTTAACCACTCGACCAGCAGGGAAGTTCCCTCAAGTATATTTTTTAAAGGATGGAAAGAGGTACTGAGACCAAAATGTTTGAACACTGCGGATGTAGAAGAATGGTCCAATCCAGCCCTCTGCCTGTTTTTATAAATAAAGTTTTATTGGAACATAGGCACTCCCACTCCTTTACATAAGGCTGCTTTCCTGGTGCAATGACAGAGCTGAACAGAGAGAGACCACCTGGGCTACAAGGCTGAAAATATTTACTCTTTGATCCTTTAAGAGAAAGTTTGCTGGACTGATGTAGAATAATGCATTTGATCTTCATGAACAGCTCTATTACTGTTTCCCCTTTGCAGATGGGAAAATAGAGGTACAGAGAGGTAGTCATTTTCCTTAGGTCACACAGTCAGTGAGGCTGGGGCTGAGCTAAGCCCCTCAGGGTCAAATGACTGGCCCCAAAGTTGGGGTGTGGTAGATGTCTTTGGTTAGTGTCCCCCTTCTTGGCCTCTGATTCCCCTTCATCTGGTACTCCGTTGTTCCTTGAAGACCATCTACCCCTCCTTATCTGCACATTCTACATGATTCTCTGAAGCCCTTTCTTGGGAGAACCAGGAGTTGCATTTCCAGACCAAAGGCCTTCCGTGTCAGCCTGAACAAGGGATGCATGTGTCACTACGTCATTTCCGACTTTTTTGCGACCCCATGCACTATAGCCTACCAGACTCCCCTGTCTATGGGATTTTCTAGGCAAGAATACTGGTGTTAGTTGCCATTTCCTCTTCCAGGGGCTATTCCTGACCCAGGGATAGAACCTGCATCTCCTCCCTTGGCAGGTGGATTCTTTACTACTGAATTATCTGGGAAGCCCCTGAACAACAGGTATAACTGGCCTTTTGCTCACCTAAATCAACATAGCTCTCTGACCTCCTGACGTTATTAACAATGTTTTCTGGCTGTCGACTATATTCACAGAAGCATTCACAGAATAGGCAGGGAGTAAGACCCTGGGGATGGAAGGTGCTCTACCCCCTTCAGCATGTGGCCAGCTTCTAGAAGCCTGGAGTGGGAGGGTGCCTGCAGGTGCACTGTGGGCTGATGGGCAGACCCACTGGATGGGGCTGAGGGTGGAGGGAGGGCAGGCTGTCAGTCCCTTCTTAAGACCCTCCCCCCACCTCTGATATGCTGCCCTCACCTTGAACTGGCCATGACCCTCTTCTGCTACCTACAGGCTGCTCTGAACCTTGACCTCTAGGTTCTAGGCTGCGTTAATTCAGGTACATCTCAGGAAAGTCTGTGAATGGGATACAGCTTGGGGTGGAGCCTTTCCGAAGCAGCTTCTTGGGTGCCGGTGAGTGGGGTAGGGGTGCCAGAGGCCTCGGATGGGGCTCACCTCCCACTGGACTTGGGGGTCCTGAGCTAGGCTTCCAGGTACCTCCTGCAGAGTGTTTCCAATAGGAATTTTGCTAATATTTGAGGCCTCACACATTTTCCTTGGGGCCTCACTGGCCGGATCATGCAGGAATATTATCCAGCAGACTTGGAGCCATGGGGAGGTGGTGGTGGGGGTGGTCTGAGGGTGGAGGCATGGGGTGGTGGGGCTTTACTGCCCTGCTGTCCCCCATCTAGGACAACCAGGTAAAGACCCAGCCAGTGTCTCTGGCTTTAACTTTCTTGCAAAGAGTCCTGGCTGGAGAGCTACCGCCTTCTCATCCTTAACGACTTTCTAAGTGCCTCCTACCAAGGTCCCCCCAAAGAGACCTGGGGAGTACTTTGCAGAAGCTATAAAGACCACTCCAATACAGAAGCCCTTTGATTCAACTTTTTTTTATTTTTTTTTCTTTTTGAATGTCATGCAATAATTCACAGTCCCAAGCCCACAGTTTTCAAACAAGGTAGGAAAAAGGAAAAAAGAAGCAAAGGAAATCGGTGGTGGTGTTTTTTTTTCTTTTTTCTTTTGTTATTTCAAGCAGGACCAAATGTCAGAAAAAAATGCTTCTTTTCTCAATCATTAATTTTTTTGTCCTTTTTAAAATTGTTTATTTTTTTTAAATTGATTTCTGCAGGCAGTAATAGTAGGGTTTGGTATAACCAGCAAGCACTCCTGTGTGTGTCTGAGAACGTGTGTGGGGTATGAGTGTGTCTGGTGGAGGTCTGTGTGGGACGCTGGGTTTCCTCTTCGCTTCCGGCTTCTAGCCACACACACGGGCCACCAGCACGCGTTCACCAGGGAAAGGAAAGATTTCAATTGAGATGATAAAACTCATCAATAGAAGCAATTTTTTTTTCTCCCCGTTTTTCTTTTAAAAATGTTTTTTTTTTTTTTGAAATTTCCATTTTCCCCAAGGTTCTCCAAAAATGGCTGAGTTAATTCGAATCCCTTGGCTGTATGGTTTGTCTGCCCCCGAGGGCCCCCCGCCGTCGTCGTGGGGGATCGGGGCTGGGTGGGGGGCGCCGTCGCTGCCCAGGAGGGCCTTTTCGGGACACCCTGGTGTGTCCCGGCCCTGGGGACTCCCTCCAGAGTCCGGGGTCGTCCGGCTGGTCCTCTCCTGGGCCTTTCCGGGCCTCCCCGCCCCCGTGTGCTGGGCAGGTGGCAGCGAGGTGGCCCCGCGGCCGGTGCGGCTCCTCCCCGAAGGGGCGTGTGCGTGGGGTGCGTGGGGGGGCCGGGCGGGCGCCACCTCGCCCGGGCTTAGCACCAGTCATCGTCGTCGGTCTCGCTGTAGGCTTCGTGCAGGCCTTTCCGGGAGCCCGGCCCGCGGGGCCTGGCCAGTCCGTGGGCCGGGTAGTAGCCGTTCGGGAGTCGCCGGCCGTGCCTGGAAGGCGAGGCGCAGGCCGGGCCCGCGGCCCGGGGAGGCCTGGGCGAGCACGCGTGGCGCGCGGGGGGCGGCGCGTCGTAGGCGGCGGCCCGGGGCTCCTCCTCCTCCCCGCCGCCGCCGCCCGGGCCGTCGGGCTCGTCGTAGTCGGAGCCCCGGTAGTAACCGTGGTGGTGCCGGGGGCCCGGGGGGCCCTCGGCCGCGTGCGCGCCGGACGCCGGCCATCGCGCCCCGCCGTGGCGACACGGCGCCCTGGGGGACTCGCTCCGGGCCGGGCCCGGGCCCCGCCGCTCCGTCGCGGGCGAGCGGCTGCTGCCGTGGCCTCCCGTGGGCGGCCGCTCCCCGGCTAGGGGCTCGGCCACGGGGCCCGGGTACCTCCGCGGGCCGCTGGGGGCCGTTCGGCCCGGCCGCGCCGCGGGCTGCTGCTGCTGCTGGGGACCCGAGCCGCCGGCCTTACGGATCACGGGGGAATAGGACACGCGCGGCCGGGGAGTGGAGGGGGTCTGGGGGAGCTGGCGGCGTCCCCGCCGCGGAGTGCTGGTACCAGATGTTGAGGGGGCTGGGCTTCCACTTACGGAACTACTGCCCTACACGAAAATTGAAACAAAGGAAATCAAAAAAAAAGATACAACAAAATCAACCAGAAGGAGACGGGAGGAGACACAGAGGACCGGAGGGTGGGGAGCGAAGGAAAATCCAGAGGACAAGGGAGGAAGGTGGGGGAGACACACAGGACGTTCAAATGGAAAAAAAGGAAAAAAGCAACAGCCACAGGTGGGAGGAGGGGGAGGAGGGGAGAAGGAGGAGGGAGAGTGAGAGAGACAAGGAGGGTGGGGGGAAGTCGAAAACCAACACAACAAAGTGAAAAGAGAAATGAGAAATGGAGTTTTGTAAGTTTTGGGGTTAAAAATAGCAGAAGTTTCAAAAATTACTCACAGGCGTCCAGAGGACAGAAATCATAATTGAAACAAAAAACGGAAGCCGGGTTAAAGGAAAGCAAAAGGCAGAAGGTAGCCAGGGTGGGCCTGAGTCGTAAAGACCACTGCTGGCCCGAAACTCAAACGTGATCCACAACCAAAGAGGAAGCAGCTGCGGGCGGCGGGGAGTGGGGTGGCAGGCGGGCAGGGGGCTGGGGTGCAGAGTGGGGAGCCAGAGTGGCAGGGGGCAGTGTCCACCCCTGCCCGAGCCCAACCCCCTGGCTTGGGGAGCCCCATGGTGGGCAGGTCAATCACAGCGGGAGTGGGGAACCCCGCCCAGAGGGGACTGTGGGCTGTGGCCCCCCATCCTCTCCCGGAGGGGTCCACAGTGCCTCCTGCCACACCCACCTGACGGTGGGCCATGTGCTCCCGGCCCTCACTGGGTGAGCGGGACCAGCGCTGGTCACGGGCCCGGGGCCGGCCATGCTCGGGCCGCTCCTGGGCGTAGCGCTCCTTGTCAGGGGGCGGGGGGTGGTGGTGGTGGGGGTGGTGGTGGTGTCGATGCTTCCGGTCCTTGGGCCGGCCCCGCTCCTGGTCCTGTCTCTTATACACATCTTGGGGCTGAGGGTGGAGGGAGGGCAGGCTGTCAGTCCCTTCTTAAGACCCTCCCCCCACCTCTGATATGCTGCCCTCACCTAGGGGTCAGACAAGACAGATGGCTGTGAGGAAAGGGCGGCATGGGACGTGCATGTGGGCAGCTTCCAAGCGGGACTGCGGGTCCTGCGGGCACCTGCCCTTGGGCCCAGGGTGGCCTGGCGGGGGTGTGGGGGGGAGCTGGTCACGAGGGTGTGAGCAGCAGCTGGCGCATCTCGGTCCCCCGGGGTCCTGTCCAGGCCCTTCTGTCTTTCCTCACTCAGTGTTTACCCTGCTCTGCCTTCTCCCCCTGTCTCCCCCTGCTCTGTCTCCTTACACAGCCTCGGGCCCCTGGGCCCTGCAGGGCGACCCACCTGTGTCCACGTCCGTGTAGCGGCCCAAGGAGCGCTCGGAGGTGCGGTGGCCGCGGTCTCTGCGCCTCTGGTGGTGCCGCTGGTTCTCCTCGGGCGGCACCCTCTCCAGGGAGTAGTCGTCCAGGCGCCGGGCCTTGGGGCCCAGCACAGAGGCCGAGCGCTTCATGGGGCTGGTGTCTGAGATGGTCTGGGGTGGGGGGAACAGGCCGGCGGGCAGGGTCAGTGGCCGGGACACAGCAGTCCCGGTCTGCCCCGTCCGCCATCAGTGATGGGGGTGTGACCACCCAGAGGTGAGGTCTGTGGGGGGAGCCCTGGGCCTCAGGCTCCAGGACGCCTCTGTCTCCTCCCCAGCTCCTCCTGGGTTCCACCAGAAGGCCCCATTCTCTCCACCTCCTGCTGGGACAGGCAGGCTGGCTGAAGGGCAGAGCTTCTCCCATCTGGAGTACCACCCTGGGAGCCGTGGGCAGCCTGGCCTGCTCTCCAGAGCGGGTGAGGAGCCTCAGCCTCTCCTTGCTGCCAGGCCTATCAGCCCAGGGCCAGGCACCCAGCACACAGTCCTCCTTGGCCAAGGGACTTTCCTGCCCACCTGAGTCCAGCTTCTATGGGAAGCCTTTGAGGGACTGGCCTGGCATTTGAGACCCCCCGGGGGCACCTGCTCTCCTCATCCTTGGCCTGCAGCTTGGGGGCCTGTGTGTTTGCTGCACCCTTGGGTGGAACTGGGTTCCCTGCGACTGGGAGAGGAGAGAAGGGAGACGGAGCAGACTTGTCCATGGCCTGGCCCAGTGGCACTGCCTGAGACTGGAGTCTTAAGGGACACGGAGCTGTGGGACCAGAGGTTCGTGGGTGGTGTCATGGGAAAGAGCCCCCAAGAAAGAGTGAGCCAGGCAGGGCTGCAGGTCAGGCTTCTTGGAACGATGGATGCCCGCCTGCCAGGCTTGGGGGGCTCTGAAGAGGGGGTGGGAGGTGGGGAGGGCA